>PVKP010006620.1:0-81809 GCA_004027715.1 Plecturocebus donacophilus | reverse complement strand
CCCATTACAGGAGCACCCAGATACATAGGGCAAGTTCTTAATGACTTACAAAGAGACTTAGACTCCCACACAACAATAGTGGGAGACTTTAACACTACACTGTCAATATTACACAGATCAACGAGATAGAAAATCAACAAGGATATCCAGGACTTGAACTCAGACCTGGAACAACTAGACTTAACAAATATTTACAGAATTCTCCTCCCACAAATCCACAAAACATACATTTTTCTCAGTATCACATTGTACCTATTTAAAAAGTGACCACATAACTAGAAGTAAATCACTCCCCAGCAATTGCATAGCATTTCACAGGTTCAAATAAAATATTGGTTGGCTGCTTATTTGTTATTTTCATCCCCTATTCCTTTCTGTCTCCATTGTTAAACACAATTATTGGCATAAAAGAAGTTTTTAATACCCAATTTTAGACCGTATTCTAGCCTGGGCAATAAAACAACAACCCCATTCTCTCTCCCTCTTTCTCTTCCTCTTTCTTTCTCTCTTTCATTCTTTTTTTTCCTTTCTTTTGCTGTTTCTTTCTCCTTTTCTCTCTTTTTCTAAAATCTCTTCCTCTTTCTTTCTCTTTCGTTCTTTTTTCTTTCTTTTGCTGTTCCTTTCTTTCTCCTTTTCTCTCTTTTTCTAAAATCTCTTCCTCTTTCTTTCTCTTTTTTTCTTTCTTTTGCTGTTTCTTTCTCCTTTTCTCTCTTTTTCTAAAATCTCTTCCTCTTTCTTTCTCTCTTTCATTCTAAAAATAAAATAAAATAAAATAAAATAAAATAAAAATATCCCTTTAATGATGCCGCCTACTAAGGATCTTCCTGCTCCAATATATTCTTCATTATTTATATCATACCAATCTGTTGCTAAAAAAAAAAAAAGCAATAATTACTCCCCAGCCTTATGAAGTAAAAACCAAATACTTAAAATTCTAAATCTGGCACCAAGAAAACTTAAACTTACAAAACTCCTTCACAAGAAATTTTCACCCCAGTAAAACTTGTTAATCCCTACAACCTCCACTTCCATTCATACCAGTCTACTTTCTCAATAAGCATCTTTCCCTAAGTCTAGCCTTGATAAACTAAGTAATTCTGGATAATCTATGTCAAATCTCAGCGTTTCCATATAGATATACCCTTCCCTTTGTCCTACCTGGACAAAGACAGCAAGTTCTATTTAGTGTTACAGACCGGTGTTTGATTCCCTGCTCTATCTCTGACTACTTGGCCTCATTTTCTTATCCATAAATGGGATATTAACACTCACCCAAAAGGGATTTATTAAGTAAATGAAATAATCCATATAAGGTATTTTGATATGACTTTTTGATTTTGCCTCAGAATCATCCAGCTGTAAAATACATTTTGGGGCAACTGAAAAAAGTTGAAAAATAGTCTGGATAATAGATGCTATTTTGAAATTAGTACTGATTTCATTTTATGTGATAATGATATTGTCATCATATGACTAATGTCTTTATTTTTGAAGATGTAAGAGGTTAGAAATATTACAATGTTTAAATTTTACTTTGATATGGTCTAGCAAAAAGTATCTATAGTTCTAATTAAAAATGCTTAACACAGTTGTAATTTAATAATTGACTATGATTATGTATAAAAGTTAAAGGTTATTTTATTTCTATCTTTAACAATCTAAGCTTATAAATTATAAATTATATTTATAATTGCAAAAATAAATTATGTCTTGGTCACTGCTGTATCTCTATCCTTGACACAGAGCCTTGGGCAACTAGGTACACTTTACAAGTAGATACATAGATACATACCATAGATAGGTAGATAGATATATACATAATACATACTATAGTTAGTTAGATACATACACATATATATATATATATATCACATACATGCATACATATGCTATTATAAAATACTTATTGAATCTAATTAGTGGACATACAGATATTCTTTGAACTATTGTTTCTATTTTCCTTTGTGTACATTTCCAATATAAATTTCTAATTGTAATCACATGTATTCATTCGAATCCATGTGCCATTAAATTATAAATATAAGGTACTTTGCACAGAATATGTGTTCAATAAATGTCATTCCTTTTCATTATAACATCTATTTTCATTCACTACCACTTAATATATAATGCCTTACTTTTTAATTTTCGAGTTATTTATCTCCAACTATACAATATGATTCTAGAGGACTTTCTTCTCCATGTCTTTACTTCTTTCTGCACACTAAGTTTATAGCATCTTGTTGGAAATAAGTAGATGCCTATGGACATATGAAAAGATATCCTTAATGTTCAATTCTAGAGGGAAATTTTAATCAACTAGAGGACAAAGGATTATACTCCTACGCTGGTCTACCATTAATGTTTACTTTTTCATGGACAAGTACACTGTGAGCCTCTTGAAGGAAAGGGCCTCATATCATACATGGTTTTCTTAAATCTACAGAACATAGCATTGTGCCTGGGATAATTACTGGATGTTTGTTGAATGACTGAATATATGACTGCCTGAATGAATGACACCAGAATAAGAGGTAATTATTTAAATACTTTCAATATCCTACAGATTTTTCTTAGAGGCAAGTGACCAAATAGACCAAATAGAACATGAAGTTTAATTCATTCTACCCTCTATGTTGATCTTTAATGAGGCCTTTATAATGTGATTGATTCATTAATGAGACTCAAAGATAACTGAAAGCTATGGAGAATTCTCAAAATAAAAGACAGTAAAAAGAAATAAGCAACTGACCAAAGAATTATTATTGTCAATTGCAAACAGCCTAAGCAAAGAGATTAGGAAGAAGAAGGTTTCAATGAAAGATATTTAGAAGTTACAGAATTTTAGAGATGCCACACCATGTGGTTTCACACTTATTTTTCAGAGGAGGAAATTTAAGCTATATGACTTGTTCTAAGTAAGTGGATGTGAATTTCCAGACGCCTATTAAAATGAAGATGTAATCACCTGAGTTATTAACTTGACTTTCCCCCATTACCATTTCCCTGATCACCAGAAAGAAAGAGTAAATTCACCTGGGCACACACCAAAAAGTGTTTGAAAGCTTAACTCCAGATATATTATTCTCTCAGCTTAGCTTTACCTGTTCTCCAAAGACAGAGAAAGAGAAACAGAGAGAGGGAGAGGGAACAGAGTTTAATGTGGGCAGAGGCATTGTGAGAATGCGAGATTAGAATAACTTAGAGGAAGAAAAAAAATTACAGTGAAAAATGTTTGGTTTAAAGTTTGTGTTTAAGGATGTAAAACAAAAGCAAAACAAATCTGAACATTTTCCTTTGGTATTGATTCAGAGCTCAAAGATCTATTCACAATCAAAATAGACAAAATGTGATCTACTTACCCATTCTGTATGGCAGCTGTGGGGTCATAGGTCAAAGCCATGCCAGCCTGTATAAAGGATGAAGAAGGAAGAAAACAGATCTTAACATTTTTATTGTGGTGCCCAAAATATTTAGTACACACAAAGACTCATCATTACTTTCTATGATTTAAGTTTATTTTCTCCTATATATATCTCTACTCTTACCGCCAAGACTAGCAGTTTTACTATCCACAAGCTAGAATATACCAGTGAGCTGGGAGTTTACACTGTATATCCAGACATACTAAGAAACAAGGCAGCTTGTGTGATTTCCATTTTTACTTCTTAAAACATTCACTGTCTAACCTCACATTTTTATAATTTCACAGTATTGTTGTTAGGAACACCTATTGTACATCTCATGGCATGATAAAAAAGTAAGAGTGAATCCTGCAGTTAGGATAAAAACAAAAGCTACTTAAAATGCATTTAATCTTCAAGGAGAAAATACTTAAAGAGTATTTAATTAAAAATAGATCATATGCTTAAGGGGTGTGTAGGTAATGATTCTAGAGTGCTTGTTCGATATATTGCTATTTCTAATCTTAATAAAAGTGAAAGAAAGGGTAGGTCATTTACATATGATGGAAATTCTAGACCACATGGTTAATAAGGAGGTAGTTTTGTTTTGATTTTAGGAATAAGACCACCTCCAGAAAAGCACATTTCTATAACTGGACATAGTTTCTGAAAATAATATAAATTTCATGAGTGCTGATTCACAGTCTACCTCATTCTTTCATGTACATCCTCACATTTGATCCTCACAACAATCCTATGAAGTAGGCAGGAGGAATATTTTCTCCATTTTATAGATGAAGACACTGAAGCTTGGAAAGGTCAAGTGACTTGCTCAAAGTCACACATTTGGAGGCAGAACCAGATTTCAACCCAAGTCTTCTGATACAGGCTCCTTTCCATATATCGGCTATGACACTGGCCCAATTAAATTAGACTTGAGTATCATAGCCAACAACAGGGGGACGCTTACAATGTTGAATGGAATTTAAAACTGCCCAGGTTATCTTTAGGGTGGATTTTTTTTCTTTTTTCAAATTTAAAACTGAATTAGACCAACGTGATGTCCTGGCTTTGATTGTGTATTATAACCACTTAAAATAAAACAATTGGGAGAAACTTAATAAAAGATAAACAGGAGCTCATTGTACATTTATTTTGTAACTTCCTGTCAGTCTATAAATTCTTCAAAATAAAAAGTTTTAGAAAAAAAAGTGAAAGAGCTATGAAGACTTTTATAGAGGATAAGAAACCACAGACATTTTAAAGAAAGCAAAATACCTTTCCTGTTTGAGTTGTTTTATTTTTCCATTGTGGTTAAGGATGGTTTTCTTGTTGGGCTCATTGAATTCCTCAAATTTAGCTGATAATTGACATGAAAATTCTCAAGCTTCTAACACAGGGCCTGATAGACAGTACAGCCTGCTGCTTTCAAGCTTAGATTACATACATTGTTTCCATAAATAATAAATTTTAAATTATTATGAAGATTGGCATGAGGAACAAAAGTGTAGAGCCATATATGAATGGAATTGGTATAAAGGGAGCATACATAAATTGAAACGGAATTTGCAAACAGAATTGAAATGACTGTCAGAAGTTAACAGGGTGCACTGAGAATACATGTTTAATGATAACTGCATGATCTCTTTGAATTTAAGGATCACATTCATGTTAAAGAAACATGTAACTGGTAATATGACAAAGCTGGGGGACTGAGAAATGAGAAGAGAATATTAACAGCAGAAATGAAAAAAAGGTTCTAGTTTTTTTTACCATGGGAGAGGCAAAAAGACAGTGTTGTCAAAATGAACAGAGATTCTAAGTTTAAATTCTTCCCAGGGATGAAGCCTCTGCCACATGACTGGCTAGAAGTTGGCTGTAGGCAGAACACAGAACGGAGCTGTCCAGGGCTTAGTTGAAACTCCCTGGTCTCAGGTACTGGGAAGGGCAGTTGTAAAAAGCTGTCCATTTGGAATTAGATTTCCCTCTTAGGAACACTAAACTTCTCTCCTCTAATTTATCCAAGATGCAGCACTGCAGGCAGAATAAAACAGGCGGGCTTTACATTCAATAGAGATATTAGTGCATGAGAGATTTAGGATAATAGTCATATCTTCGGTCTACTAATTATCTCAAATTGTATAAGTCCTGGGGACTTACAGGAAGCCTTCCCCAGTCAACCCCACATTTACTTCTTTTTCCTTGTTCTTATTTTCCTACAGCACTCAGACCAATGCTGTCTAGTCCCTCTTGAATTATAAAATGTCTCGAGCAGTCTCTTTTTATCATGTTTATTTGTTCTGGTCGTTTAAGATAAAAATATTTTCTTGCATTTTATTTGAATTTCTCATGGATTCTAGCTAACCGATCAACTCTAGCTAGGAATAGAGTAATTATCAATAAAATCTCTTTGTTCTACACACATTTGTTAAGCAAAAAATCTAAGTTGACCTCTTTCTTCATCTTAAACCCCCATCCTATCATTCAGAAGATGGAAAGGAATTGACATCAGTAGGATACAGTGGAAATCATATGTTTTGAAATCAGACAGACCCGAGTTCAAGTTCTAGCTCTGTTACTTTGTAGCAGTGTGACTTTGGGCAAATTATTTAACCTATTTGAGCCTCAGTTTCTTCAACTGCTAAATGGTTTAGTAATACCTACCTCATCAGATAGTTGTGAAATTTAAAAGAGATTAGGTTTGTAAATCGCCCAGCACAGTGCCTGGAGACAAGACACATACATAAATATTATAATACAAAGCAATATGTGTTAAGTGCCATATGAGTGGATGGGTAGGGTGCAGATGAGAGAGGCTGGGGGTGACCAGATAAGGCATGTAGGGAGGTACAGCTGAGCAGAGCTCTGAACGATGAGTAGGATTTCCATAGATGGAGACGAGAGGTCAAGGCCAGCTCAGGCAGAAGGAATAGCATGGAAAAAAAAGGGTGTAAATAAAAATGGAGAGATGAGTGAGCTATTTTCAGTAGAACATGTGGAAGGGAGAATGGGAAATAAGACTCAAAAGCTAAGGAAGGAGGATCTTGATTGCCCAGCTCCTCTTGGGGAGCTACTGAGTATTTTTGAGCAGGGACATTATACACTCAAAGACCAACTGGGCAACAGGAGTTAGTATGAGCTCCCTGGAAAATAGAGGGTAAATCCAGGGGAATGAATAACTAGAGTAGGTACCTTGGGAGAGGGAGGTGGAGAGAATCTAAGGTGAGATTGTCATTGCAAAAGGGTAGGGAATGAATACAAGATTCACCTACTTCACGATTCTGCCTAGGGACAGCCCTGCCTCTGAGTACCTTTGGCAAGAGAAGACAATAAGAGATAGTGTCAGGTCATATGCATTTGGAACACTGTGGGTAACAACATGGCATGGGTCAAACAAAGGGTTGCTTGAACTTAACGCATTGGCTGAATATAATAGCACAATAACTAACACTTGGATACACCTGGGTTCCACTTCATGTGTAACAGATTGTTGAGTCATAATTCTATTATGGTCCTAATGGAAATTTTGCATTCAATTTCCTTTGTCTCTTTCCACAAAGGAAAAAAGGAAATCGATTTTCCTGCTCTGTCAAGCTACCTTTATACTAAGCTAGAACCATGAAATCATCATTACATAATCACCAAATATTATGGCATGTTTACAAACTCAAGAGTCACACAAAAAATAAAAAACCTTGGAACAAAATGAAAATGTCACACCACATATGTAGAAAAGTGATGTTTAATCATGTCACTTTCAAAAAGGAGTTATTAGATTCAGAAATATTTTCTGTTTTTCAGGTTCCCATTATTTGTATATTGGAGACATTTGTAGTTTATTTAAAATAAAATGGGGCATTTTTGTTATTTTTCAACAACAGTTAAGTTTTGATTTAGTATTTCAGCTACAACAGGACATTTCTAGGTCTTCCAGACAGGATTTTTACTATAAGAGCTAAATATTTTAGAAGAAAATATTTTAAATGGTATATTGGAATAATAGGGATTTTTAACAAATGCATCTTTATTTTTAATAAATTCATTAAGACAAATCAGTTGACTTAGGAGATAGATATTTGACATTCATAACTAAATGATTAGGTTATATCAAGATGTAATAATCATGGAAATACTACTTAAAGAGTAGACATTAGGGACCAGGCATTTCTACTTTAGAAAGATTCCATAGACTGCTTGGTCTTACCTGAGGAGCAGAGAATCATTGGCTATAACAAAGCCAATATGAAGATGGGCTGACTGAATTTTTTTTTTTTACTATTTTTGAAAGTATTTTTAGACTATAAGTTAAATGGGGGTCAAAAACTTGAGAGCAGCAAAATTTATAGAAACTGACACAGACTCACTGGGCACAGTGGCATATGCCTGTAATCCTGGCACTTTGGGAAGTCAGGCTGGGCAGATCATGAGGTCAGGAGTTCGAGAACAGCCTGTCCAACATAGTGAAACCCTGTCTATTAAAAATGCAAAAATTAGCCAGGCATGGTGGCATATGCCTGTAGTCCCAGCTACTTGGGAGGCTGAGGCAGGAGAATCGCTTGAACCCGGGAGGCAGAGGCTGTAGTGAGCCGAGATTGCACCACTGCCACTCCAGCCTGGTGACAGAGCGAGACTCTATCTAAAAAAAACAAAAAAAAAAGAAAAGAAAAAAAAAGAGAAACTGATATAGACAGAAATGAACAAATGAAACATTGATATTTTAGCCTAATGTTTCTCCTTTTCCTAAGGTCTGCTCTGATACATAATTGGGTAAATTACAAACAAATAATTATAAAGATTTCTAGTCTTCTACAATCAGAATTAAAACAACACTTTAATAAATGTGTAGAAAATGTTGAATATTGTATTAAATATTGTATACTGAATTAGCGCAAGTTGAGTTCAAGAAGCTAATAAAAACAAATATAATACGGTTTTCTGGATGTTATATTTAAAGTGTTCATTTTATGCAGCCAATTTTAACAATATTTGCAACTGTTCACTGGTTAGAATTAAAAATTTAATAAAAATAAGGTGATTAAAAATGATGTGTAAAAAGGGACTTAAAATTATGATGAATCATAAATATTAGGTATTGCTATTGAAGTAAAATTTCACTTAACTTTGCTCATATTTATTTGCGAGTATTTCTACTTAGAAACCTTTAGTGAGCAAGTTATGATACAAAATTATATCTACAATATGTGTTGAAAACAAATATTTTTAAAATCTCTGACTAGAAATAAAACTAAACATGAATTTCAACAAAATGTTAAAATAGTGGGGTAGTATAACTATAAGATATGTGACTTTTTTTTTTGCCTTTCATGCATTGTTTTGACTTATTTTTATTTTTACTTTAAATGTTTCAGAGACAAGGTCTCACTCTGTTGCCCAGGCTGGAGTACAGTGTAGCTCACTGTAACTTCAAACTTACGGGCTATAGCAATCATCCAGCCTCAGCCTCCTAAGTTGTTGGAACTACAGGTATGCACCATTAAGCCTAGCTAATTTTATTTTTAAATGTTTTTGGAGAAATGGGGTTTCATCGTGTTACTCAAGTCGTTTTCAAACTCCTGGCCTCAAGTGATCCTCCTGCTTTCACCTCCCAAAGCACTGGAATTACAGGCATGACTTTTGAGTTTTAAAAGTTGTATGAAATAATATTTTCATAATGTGGGGTGAGGGGATCCTTTAATTTATAAAGCATATGATGTCTTCTATGACTTGTCTTAAAATTATTAATTTAAGAAGGAAAAAGGGCATAGCATTTGTAAAAGTAATATAAGTCAGAGGCCTGATTCAGAAGTAAGTTTGAAAATGTCAGGGTGCATTTAGCTTTGCTGGGTCAGTAGAATACAGAAGTAGGACAGAATGGGGTTGCTACAACCAGAAGGGTCAAAGTGAGAATGGGCAGGAGGTCAATAATAAAGAAAGAAATTTCAGGGGATATAGTGTTTCTAGTAATGGAAAGCGATAAGAATTCAGAAATTCAAATGGCTACACACTAGCTGAGATATTGAGGGTTTCCTATGTGATACTAATGTGTATACGTCTAAAATATTCAGAGAAACCAATAAAAGTCATCACTGATCAGAAACCTACTAGATCAGGGGTCTCCAACCTCCAGGCCGCAGACTAGTACCCAGTCGTGGCCTGTTAGCAACTGGGCTGCACAGCAGGAGGTGAGCACTGGGCAAGCGAGCATTACTGCCTGAGATCCGCTTCCTGTCATATCAGAGGGGCATTAGATTCTTATAGGAGTGGGAACCCTATTGTGAACTGCAAATTCCAGGGATCTAGGATTTACACTGCACACTCCTTTTGAGAAACTAACTGATGCCTGATGATCTGAGATGGAACACTTTCATCCTGAAACCATCCCCCTCCCCAACATGCCTGCCAATGGAAAAACTGTCTTCTACAAAACCAGTCCCTGATGTTAAATATGATGAGGACCACTGTACTAGACGGCCAACATTAAGCCAATATTTTGGCTAGAGAAAGAGTTTTCAACTTTCTTCCTGTTAAGGGAGGAACTAATCTTGGAAAAAATATGCCCAGAGCAAAATTGAGGGCAATTTATTAGTTCTCTTGCTGAAAGGGGATATGATCGAATCAACTTCTGGCCTTCAGAAGAGTCAGGTGGTAGAATTTTACTGGGGAACATCTTGGGCACTCTCAGGGGACAAATGAATGGTCTGTTTCTTCCAAGAGAGGCAGTCAACCATGTACAGTAGTTATCTTCTCTCACCTGCTAAAAGGATGCTCCTTGGGCTACTGTGAAATTATCTGCTCTCTCTTGAAGAGAAGATGAAATACAAATAAGATTATAAATAGGGAAATTCCCAAGGTCTATGCAGCCTGAGATAAGACAGTAAAATCTGGGCTAATGCTTATATAAAAGGTTCCAACCATCCTGTGAAATGTCTCACACTGAAATCTTTAATTTTCATAATCTCTTTAATCCAAGGAATACTTTGATTCCAAATAATAATTCCATTCATTTGCATCATTTGGCCAGTGTATTTTTCTTCCTTGGCTTCTGTGATCTCTTCCCCTTATTTTTTTTTCTGACCTCTCAGAAAGCAATTTCTTCTTTAGTGTTACTTGACCCAACTGCCTAGGACATGCCAGTGCTCAGAGACAAGGTTTTTCTCTCTCCTTTACTGCAATACAGTGCTGACATCCACTTTCTTATTCCCATGATTATTTATTTCCTGGTGACTCCCAAATGTTTGTCTCAAACACAAGTTTCTATCCTGAATTCCAGACACATATCGTCAAGTTTAGTAAGTTCAATGCATGATCACTGCCTTCTTATAAGTCATCATTTCTTATTCAGGTGTTCATGAATATATTTTGGTATAATATCTTCTTATTTATTTGCTCAAAACCTGTTTCCCATCCATCAGTCATACCATTGTGTTATGAGGACTGCTCTTGTGAGAGACAAATATGACCACGTTGTGGTCCTCCTTTCAGCAACATCCTGCTACCTTGAGATAAAATCTGGCCCACAGAAATCTCATGATTAGTGCCTTTGTACCTGTCAGTCCCCACATCTTTTTTTGTTCATCTCTATCTAGACTTCACCCTTTACCAAACTCAGACATACACTCACCTTGCCCTGGAGCATTACACCTGGGCCTTTGAGGTTATTGACTGGAAAACTCTCCATCACTCTCTGTGGGAATATTTATATTCTATTCTTTCAGCCTCAGACAAGATGTCATAGGCTCTTAAAGCCAGCCTTTTCTCCATGTGGCATTAACTATTGCCTTTGTCCTGCTCCCATGACCCAGGATGAGAGCTAATATGACCATGCTTTACCATATGTGTCTCTCAACTAGATTCCTGGTTGTGCTCATCTTGATATCTCCTCTTTCTAGTACAGGGTTTGGAATATTTCAGAGGCTCAATAAATGTTTGTTAAATGAATTAATATACAAATAAATCACTTAAAGAAATGTTTAGGCTGGGAGTGGTGGCTCACACCTGTAATCCCAGCACTTTAGGAGGCCGAGGTGGGTGGATCACCTGAGGTCAGAAGTTCGAGACCAGCCTGGCCAATATGATGAAACCTCATCTCTACTAAAAACACACAATTGGTCAGGTATGGTGGTACATGCCTGTAATCCCAGCTACTTGGGAGGCTGAGGCAGGAGAATTTCTTGAACCCCGAAGGTGGAGGTTGCGGTGAGCCAAGATAGCACCACTGCACACCTGGGCAACAAGAGCAAAACTCCATCTCAAAAAAAGAAAAAAGCGTTTGAATTTGAACTTTAATTTTTAAATATATTTTTCGAGTTTTTTTTTTTTTTTCCATTTTGTTAGTAAAATTTACTTTGGAATTGCTTCAGTTGGACTCAGCTGAACTTCGAAAGATAAATATTTTTGCTTTTGATTGGTCAAAGAGATGGGGGAAGCAAGCTGATTACTGCGATTGCTAAGAGACCTTCCTGATGATGTGGGGAAGCCAATGTGCTTGAACCAAATTACAGGCCGGGACCTAGGAGGAATTAGAGAAAGCTGAAAACCTAGATGCCCTTCTTTACAAAATTACTGGCCTAGAATCAGGATAAGGGAAAAACTATTAAAAGTCATTTTGACAGCTTCAAGAAGTTTTTCAAAGATCAAGCAAATAACATGCAGGGGATGTATCACTTTAAATGTAGCAAAATGGTAAGAGAACAGAGAAAATTAACTTCATTATGTTTGAGAAAAGAACATCAAACAGAGTCTTAATATTGTTGCTTACATGCACTATCTCATCACAATCTTTCTTCTTTTTGGCTTTTGCTAACATGGTGCTGTCAGACAGAATTTTCCCCTATATGGCAATAGAGAAGGACAAGATAAAAAGATGCCAACAGAACTAAGAATGGAAGTCTGAGAAAGAAAGCCTACGGCACAGAAAATGCTTGGCTAAAAAAGAAACAGAAGTGTAATATGGTATTGCTAGCTAAAGGTCTCAAAATCTTGGGAAAAAAGTTTTAGTCTGAGTTTGTCACTCAAACCAAAGTTAAATTAATCCTTAATTGATACCATAAAAAAGACAAGACAGTGTTATTGTATTTTATGTAGGTTCATCTGTTTTAATTTCAATTTAAATGGCTGAATTTCATAGATTCCATGACACTGGTTTTTTTTTTCTTCACATTTTAATATCTGTGAAATTGGGATTTACATGATAATTAATGGTATTTTATAGTATGTCAAGTTCCTTTACTTTTATTACTGGTATTTAAAGTAATATTTCATCTATAATCAATGGTGTCTTATAGTCAATGATATAGTACCTGTACTGTTAAATCCCACCATAACATGGTTAAGTATGATGAAAAATGAAAAATATACAATGCTGAGATTGCTAAGATGAGCCTGTGCAGCCACATGGAGGAAAGTTCCAGGAATTTGGCTAATTGACCCATATTTTTTCAGGTTCCAGTGGTAGTTTGATGTTACCTGGAGGTTCTAAACTGTTGCTTAAACATTGGATGGGGATAATTTTGAAACTTGTGGCAGGCTGGGATGGCCAGGACACCACCACCAACTCCAGAAATCTCCCAGTGAGTAGGTGTCACATATAGTTGTCTTGATTCATGGAGACTGGGTCACGAGACCCAATGAGACTACACAGATATTTACCATCAACTTTTCTATTTGTAATTGCTTGCTGTAATCTTCCCAGCCTTAAGCCCTTCCTAAATGTCCCATTGCTAACTCCGCCCCAAGAACATAAGTATTTTATACCGCCTTATTCCTTGAGAACACAGGATAGGCAGAGGACTGAAGCTCATCACCAATTACATTAATCCAAACTTACACTGTTTCAGGGATTTACATGACTTACTTTTCATCCTTAGTGATCATAGGATAGTAAATATTTGGCCTAGTACCTTTAAAATAGAACACTTAACTAAATAAGAAAGTTTTCATGCTGAATTATTGAGAATTCAAGTTCTTGTGCAAAAAGAAAGATTTATTTTCAGATTAGAAGATCCATTCACCTTGAGCTTGCTCTCTAAACTGCAGATAAAGCATATAAAATAAATACAACCATATCTGATGTGCTAAGTACGAAACCCAACTTGCAAGTGCTGACATGCATCATAATGGCCAAAAAGTCTTTTCAAGATCACATATGTAAGGAAACTTTTTCAGTTTAAGGTTAAAAAGGCTATTTGCAGAACCTGGCAATATTGGTAGATATATCTTAATTTTTTCAATGTCATGTTAAATATAAACATTTGGACAACTAATTGCCAAGCACCATGATATAAACAAAGAAAATAGTGATAAACTACCTAAATGATGGATGCCCTTACCTTAGAAAATGGTCTAAGATATTCTGAGCCTTGATGACATTACCAAGTTTTCCAAATAATTCTTTAGATATTCCATTTTCTAGGAATTGTGCTTCAATTTCTCCTTATTTATATCTCCAGTGGCTTGATGGGATAATATTTCAATACTATATCTCTGAAACACCAAGTTTCCACTGTTCAGTACTACAAAATTCAATTTCAGCCAATATGTCTTCAAAGTTAATAGAAATGTTGTGTTCCTAGACCACATTGTCAAGTTCTCATATTGGTAAGAAGAATGCTGACTAGTGACTAGTCAAATATTTAATTAGCTGGATGCACCATTAAGAGCAGATTCAACTAAAGATAAGAGGGCTATTTTACTGAGTGTGTCTTTTCTCCCTCATTTCTAAGAATGTCCCAAAGCACATACTTTTTACATTAGCATTAGTAACAGCTAGTGACAGCCAAATGCTTTAAAAAAGCTGTGATCAAGTAGGCTTTATCACTGGGATGCTAGGTTAGTTCAACACATGAAAATTAATAAATGCAAATAATCACATAAACAGAACTAAAGACAAAAAACACTTGATTATCTCAAATGATGCAGAAAAGAATTCCAATAAAATTCAACGTCCCTTTATCTTAAAAACTCTCAATAAACTAAGTATTGAAGAAATATATCTCAAAATAATAAAAGCCATCTATGAAAAACCCACATCTAACATCATACTGAATAGGCAAAAGCCAGAAGCATTCCTCTTGAAAACCAGTACCAGACAAGGATGCCCTTTCTCAGCACTTATATTCAACACAGTATTGGAAGTCTTAGCCAGAAGATTCAGGCAAGAGAAAGAAATAAACGGCATCCAAATAAGAAGAGAAAAAGTCAAATTATCCCTGTTGCAGACAACATGATTCTATATCTGGAAAATCCCATAGTCTCAGCCCAAAAGCACCTTCAGCTGATAAACAACTGCAGTACAGTTTCAGGATACAAAATCAATGTATAAAAATCACTAGCATTCCTATACACCAACTGCAGCCACATTGAGAGCCAAATAAGGAAGGCAATCAATCCCATTCATGATTGCCACAAAAAGAATAAAATACCTAGAAATACAGCTGACTAGGGAGGTGGAAGATCTCTACCAAAACACTATGAAAAGAAATCACAGAAGACACAAACAGATAAAAAAACATCCCATGTTCATGGACAGGAAGACTCAATATCATTAAAATGGCCATACTGCCCAAAGTAATTTCAGTGCTATTCCTGTTAAACTACTAATGACATTTTTTTCACAGAATTAGAAAAATACTATTTTAAAATTCATATGGAACCAAAAAAGAGCCGGAATAGCCAAGGCAATCCTAAGCAAAAAGAACAAAGTTGGAGGCATCATGTTACCTGACTTCAAACTATATTTCAGGGCTATAGTAACCAAAACGGCATGGTGCTGCTACAAAAACAGGCATATAGAAATAGAATAGGGAGCCCAGAAAAAAGGCTGCGTACCTATGACCATCTGGTCTTCAACAAAGCTGACAAAACAACCAATGGGGAAAGAACTCCTATTCAATAAATGGAGCTGAGATAACTGGCTCTCCATATGCAGAATATTAAACCTGGATCCTGCCCTTACATCATGTATAAAATAAACTCAAGATGAATTAAAGATTTGAAGTTGAAACAAAAAAATATAAAAACCCTGAAAGATAATCCAGGCAATACCATCATGGACATAGGCATGGGAAACAATTTCATGACAAAGATACCAAAAGTAATCACAGCAAAAGCAAAAAGTGATAAATAGGATCCAACTAAACTTAAGAGCTTCTGCACAGAAAATGAAATGATCAACAGAGTGAATAGACAACCTACAGAATGGAAGAAAATATGTGCAAACTATGCATCTGACAAAGATCTAACATTGAGCATCTGTAAGAAACTTAAACAAATTCACAAGACTAAAACGAACAATCCCATTAACAAGTGAGTAAAAGACATGAACAGATACTTTTCCAAAGAAGACATATATGTGGCCCATAAGCACACGGAAAAAAGCTCACCATCACTGATCATTAAAGAAATGCAAATCAAAACCACAATGAGATATCATCTGACATCAGTCGGAATGGCTATTACTAATACGTCAAAATACAGCAGATGCTGGCAAGGTTTCGGAGAAAAGGGAATGTTTATAAACTGTTGGTAGGAGTGTAAGTTAGTTCAACCATTGTGGAAAGTAGTATTGTGATTCCTCAAAGAACTAAAAGTAGAACTACCATTTGACCCAGCAATCCCATTACTGGATATATACTCAGAGGAAAATAAATCATCCTACCACAAAGACACATGTATGCCAATGTCCGTCTTAGCACTATTCTCAGTAGCAGAGACATGGAATCTATCTGAATGCCCGTCAGTAACAAACTGAATAAAGAAAATATGATACATATACACCATGGAATACTATGCAGTTCAAAAGGAGAAAGAGATCATGTCTTTTGTGGGAACATGGATAGAGCTGGAGGCCATTGTCCTTAGCAAAGTTATGTTGGAAAACCTAATACCAGACTGTCTTACTTATAAGTGGAAGCTAAATTATGAGAATTCATGAACACAAAGAAAAGAACAACACTGGATTCTATTTGAGAGTGGAGGCTGGGAGAAGGAAGAAGAGCAGAAAAAAATCACTATGGGGTAGTAGCCTTAATACCTAGGTAGTGAAATGATCTGTAAAACAAACCCCTGTGACACAAGCAAACAAAGTAATATTTTATGAACGACATTAACAACATTATTTGTAAGGACACTAAAAATTCAAAACGCTAAAAATGAAACAGAAGAATGTAATAATATCATCCTTCATGTCTCAATTAGGATGTGGAGGCCCAAAGGTCATAGTACATTCAGCACTATGGAGATGGTAAATTCCGTAAACCACTAGCTGTGCATTTCAATCTTTCTTCTCTCAAAGGTAATTGCTATGAACCATAGTCCTACCAAGGTTGCATAAGCACCTCTGGTATCCAAAATTTATTGTCATTATTTACCAGAAAAAGTAAGTTAATAGTTCATTTTTTTTCTCTTTGAAAACATTGACCATTTATCAGTTCTAAATAGTAGCTCAATCTTTTTTGATTTTTCTTCTTCTTTCATCCTTTTATCCAAGACATTCTCTTCCTGCTAGCTCTTTTGGCTTTTATGATTACATGACCTTCAAAGGAAAATTGGCTAGAAACTTGAAAACCACATAACATTCCAGTACTAAATAACACTTTATGATTTGGAATGTGATCTTACAAAAATGTTAATATAATGTGGGTCAAAATTAAAATATATTATTTTCTATGTGCTTTTTAAAATGTGTTTTATAATCTAATTAAAAATATAGTCGAAAGATCATATTGGCAGCAAATTTCTTTTCAAATAAATGTGTCATTAAAAATAATCCCTGTTCAGAAAATAAACTGACATCCCATTAAACTGAAAATCAAGGAATTAAAGCATACTTGTCATAGAAACTCATACTAGCGAAGCTGGTTTTCAGATTAAAAAGCTCCAAGTTATGATGATATTATAATAGTTAAAATAGTTACTGTTTAAGCAATTTTCATTTGCCAGGGACTGTGTTTTACCTTCATCACCTCTATGAATCCATCTAGTCACTAAATATGCATTTTGAACCACTCTCAGTCTGCTGGTGAGGAAATAGAAACGTTAAAGACATTGAAAAACTTGCCCAGCATTGTCATAGCATTGTCACTCAACTCAGAGGTTGTGGACTTGGATTTGTGACTTAAATTGAGAGTTTGCTCTCTTAATTATTATAGTGGCTAGAAAATGGTGATGATAAGCACATAATATCAAGCACATCACAGATGGTGACAGATTCCATTCCTTAAATGCATAAAGAATTATTTTCCTCAATGAGTGCCTCAGAGAAGGACTCAGCATTCATTAACCATTCACACCCCGAAGCTAGAGTTCCTTCTCTAAACATCATTATTCTGTACCATCAGCACCCAGGGACATAGAGGCCTCTACTGGCCAAGTGATAAGGTGAAGCTTTTCAACATTAGGAAATATTTCTGGTTTGTAAATGCACGTATATCAAGTTTTTAGTTACCCACCCTGAAAATCAGACACAGTTCATATTCAGTAACAAGAGGAATGTACACTGATGTTCTTCTGTCTGCTACGATATTGTTATTTTTATTATTATTTGGCTTTTTTTTTACAGTTCCATAGATATGAAGCCATTTACTGCTAATGATTTGATTTCTACAACACTAAATTATATTGTGCTCCACTTTTAATCTCCTACTCTACAGACAGAGAAGATCTTTGTCATTTTCGGCTCCAAGAGAGAAAGGAGTCTGTCTGTGATACACCATGTCCACGTTACCAGTCCTATGACTCTCACATAGTGGACACTCAATAAGACCTTATTGATGACTGAATGCTTTTCATTTAAGTTGCTCCTTCTTCAATACTGTCTTTAAAACAAACGCTTTCAAATATAGTTCTTCTCTTAAAAAGAATATTTCTGTAAAAACTAGTCATACACCGAGAAAGTAAGAAAGCAAATAGGAAAGCCAGGGGGATTAAAAAGGCTCTCACTGAGAATGTGCATTCCCGATGCGCATTCAGGGCAGGGGTCATTCCTCGTGCCTAACGAGGTACACATCCTCACACCCTGTGAGTGCAGAACACGAATTATTGTCAATGAGGGAACAAATGCCGACGATAACAATGATACTGATGATAATGATGGTGACATAGACATGGTTGAACTTAATAATTGTGGTGCCACATCTGTTAAGTATTCACTATTCTTCAAAAAACAAAACTAGAATGCATCCCTCAAGGAATGTTTACTCATGTAGAATTGAAATATGGAATATAACTGTTGTATCGTTTACAGGGCTATCTGCCTACTTAGAAATCAAAATAGACATCTTTTGTTTTAATCATAAATGAATTTGGTCAGAATGAAAAATTGCACCTAAAGCATCGAGGCACAATGGGGAGGAAACTGGGTGTTTGGAATCAAATTTTCTCAACTTTGCCTGCACTTGGCTATGGAGTCAAAACAGCCTGACAATCCCATTCTCCCACGTGACCTTTGCAGGCCTTCATTCACTTACTGGCACTGAAGAGAATTTTTATTAATAGTAGCTCTGAACGGACAAAAGTTATAAAACTTTACAGCACAGAGGAAGTTTTCATCCATCATTGTAAACAAGTTGATATCAAGTCTGAAAATAGACAACATAGTACCTGGGTTATCGATTATAACAAATCACTTAGTGTAAACTAGCTGTGATGAAACTGATAACTTCGCTTTCAGCTCACTAGTAGCAGATTTTATGAGCGCATTAATGGGACCTACTAAGACTGTGATTTGGGTAAATAAATATGCATTTAAGTAAAATATCTTTAAGAATTACTATATCTTCACACCCCACCTAAAACTTATTCTTTAGTTAGAAATAGGTAAAGATTTTCAAATCTTAATATTCCTAGAATGCATCTCTAAAAATCTTATGTGATTTTCTCTTTAAAATAACCTGTAAACTATTTCTGGGAACCTGAGTGTTGAGTGTTAACAGTATCACATTAGTTCCGCTAGTTCATTTTTATGTTGAGGCTGTGAAAATAATCTTGTTAAATGTTTCTAAAGTAAAGGAAAAACATCTTCAGAGTATCAGATAAAGAGAAAATGCTTAGTATTAGTTTTTGCTTTTAAACTGACTCCAGCAGAGAACTGTAAATAAGATAAAGTCAAGAAATGTCACTTTATTGATTTTTGTTTTTATCATGACACATTGGCATTTTTTCACTAGCCATCCGAGTACTTTGTTGGGTTGCTTCTTGTTCAATTGCCTTGTCAATTGCTTGTGTCCATAGCCAAAACATTATTTCTGGTAAGTACGATCCCCAAAGCAATTGCTGTCAATGGCATTTACTAACTCAATTAACAGAGCTTAGGAAGATTTTGTGAAAGCTAGACCAGAGTTTTGAAGCCAGTGAGAAGTGGTTGGTTGATATTTGCCCTACTTAAGGATAAAACCTCAGCATAAAAAATTGGTGAAACAGCACCCTGTTCTGGAATTTGAAACTTAGCATTGATCCATATTTGAAAATTCTTTTTTTATCTGTTTCATTTTTTAAATTTATTTTTTATTTTTTAAATGGCATTTTAGGTTTTGGGGTACATGTGAAGAACATGTAAGATTGTTGCATAGGTACACACATGGCAGTGTGGTTTGTTGCCTTCCTTCCCATCACCCGTATCTGGCATTTCTCCCCATGTTATCCCTCCCTATTTCTCCCCAACAGACCCGTGTGTGATGCTCCCCTCCCTGTGTCCATGTGTTCTCATTGTTCAACACCTGCCTATGAGTGAGAACATGCGGTGTTTGATTTTCTGTTCGTGTGTCAGTTTGCTGAGAATGATGGTTTCCAGATTCATCCATGTCCCTACAAAGGACATGAACTCATCATTTTTTATGGCTGCATAGTATTCCATGGTGTATATGTGCCACATTTTCCCTGTCCAGTCTTCTTAAGGAAACCCAAAGACTAGCTACAATGAAAGTTAACATAAAGCAATTTTAAAATTTAAGTGACTCTCATCATAGTGTAGACATATCCATTCTTTGATTTAATCCAATCATCTTTACAACATAGTTCAATAAAGGCTAAAAAAATAGGCATATCACAAGTTCAGACATGTCTGTTCATGTGTTGTGGTGGTATATTGGCAGTGGTTGAATAAATGAATGAATGAATGAGTAAATGTCTATTTTAGTTTACAATTATTTTTACTGGGGCACTAAGTTACCAGCAGTCAAATTTTGATCTGACCATCTGGAAAATTCTGCAGCTATCTGCTTTTTGATCAGCTGTTATTATTTGTGGCATAAAGTACAACGTGGTGACTTTTTGGTAGTCACTGGAAAGATCTTCTTTGGGAACACAGAGAAAAGCAATGGGAGTTCCTCTTCGTGTTCCTGATATATTTTTGAAGTGGCTTGAAGCATTCCTAGTTTCACAACACTCCACCAATCATTTGAGAGAGCACAAACAAGGTTGATTCAGGCAATGTTTTGCCTAAAGTAAGAAAGAGCCTCAGATGTATTCAATATCTGGCCAATACAATGTTACCAGGGGTCACCAGGGTCCCTGTGATGATCAAGTGAGACTACTTCTGAGCTAGGGGTGACATTAAAAACATTTTGCTACCAATATGTCATCAACACCAATCAGAATTTAAATGCATGAGTAGGATTTTGGGGAACTCCTTCTGTGCCAGGCAGCACCCCATTCTTGCTGGATCGTGATGCTCCTGGAAGAGGCATCAGGGAAAAGGGGACGTGGAGTCACACTGACGGTCTAGGGGCAGTGTCTATTTACCAAATGATTATTGGATTTTATATTTTATTATACTTCAAGTTCTGGGGTACATGTGCAGATCGTGTAAGACTGTTACATAGGTATATACATGCCATGGTAGTTTGCTGCATCCACCCCCGTCATCTACACTAGGTATTTCTCCTAATGTTATCCCTCCCCAATCCCCCCAACCCCCTGCTATCCCTCCCCTAGCGACCCCACTCCCTAACAGGCCCTGGTGTGTGATGTTCCCCTCTCTATGTCCATGTGTTCTCATTGTTTAACACTCACTTATGAGTGAGAACATGCGGTGTTTGGTTTTCTGTTCTTGTGTCAGTTTGCTGAGAATGATGGTTTCCAGCTTCATCTATGTCCCTGCAAAGGACATGACTCATCCTTTTTTGTGGCTGCATAGTCCTCCATGGTGTAAATGTGCCACATTTTCTTTATGCAGTCTATCACTGATGGACATTTGGGATATTGTAAAATACCAACAAGTTGCATGGCCCTTCTAGTATATGGAAGCTGAATCTCAGCCCTGCCCTTGGCTTCAGCTTCTTTAGGACAGTGGTTCTCAAACTGTGGCCTAAAGACACCAAGAATTCCTAAGATCGTGTTAGGAGAGCTTTAGGGTTCTCCCTATTTCAACAACTTATCTAGATGAAGGGGGATTTTTCTCAATATGTTTAAAGTAAGACAGCATGTATCAAAGATTGAATACTGAGGTACATGTACAAATCTGGTCATTTTTTACGGAGCCAGACATTAAATTGATTTTTAAAAATGTAAAAGAGTACCACTTTTCTAAAAAAAATTGCCTTTGTTTTTTAAAAAAATTTTAATATAGTATACTATTTTTATTAGCACAAGCTGAATTAATTTCTGTTATTATTTATTTTGTTGTAAATAATAATTTTAAGAGTATAAAGGGACCCAGAGACCAAGAGTTTGAGAACTGCTGCTTAAGGAAGTAAAACAATAAGAACTGTAGAACAGCAAGGAGAAAGAGCCTAATAGCCCCAATTCCTCGATCATTTTACTCAGAGTTCTAATTGTCTCTTGAAAGATTAGTTGATAACTGAAAAATATCCTTGTGTTTTTCACTTATACAAAACATGGCCACTAGCATATATTTATATTTCAAAATCTTGCTAATTTATACTAATTTCTATGTATTAAGTTTTTTGTATTAGATTTTTTTCATAAAGAAATGCATTTAGCTGAACTTTGCTAATAAAATTTTTATCAAAATGCCATGAGGAAAAAACAGCTTTAAACAATAAATTGAGATTTTAATTAGTCTATCAATTGGCATGCTGATGGTACTTCTAAAATGCTTGTAATCTATTGGTTTTGTATCTTAAGAATTTCATAAGAAATCCTTTTCACATGACCATTTTTACTTGTCTTTTGGGAGAGAGGAAAAGTAAACATTAGCCTCAATCTGTGCTATTATCTTCAGTTCCACAGCAGCATAATCTAAACTACCATCTTTCATTTTATCTAAGACAACAAGGATTGAAAGGTGCACCATTGTTTCATATAGCAAAACAAACAAGCAAGCAAAAAGAAACACCCAAAAAGATTTCTTTATAAAGTTGGTATGCTAACCTTAGCATAATGGTAAATGAAAGAGAAAACTACCCATTTAGAACGGACACCAAAGAAAGTTACTTGTCTCAATCTTGACACTGAATGTGGGAAGGGGTCAAAAAACAAAACCAAACAAAAAGCCCTCTTCTGAGAATCTGACCCTGGCTTTGGTTAGTTTTTTTGTTTATGAAACCAGTGTGGTCAAAAACCTTGACCAGAGAATGTAGGTAGTGCCCCCAAGTGAGTAACAGGAGAAAATGCATCTTATCTTGTAAAATGCCAACGAGTGTAAGAACCAATTTCACAAGCATTAAAGTGTCGAAAACAACAACAAAAATATGTGTCTTAGAATCAAATACAGTAAACAGAATTTTCTGGCATACGAAATTAATTAAATATTGCTTATATAGGATTAATTTGTATCATGACATACTTTATCAACTTGCTAATATACTTCAGCAAGTAAAATGCAAGGAGGAAGTGGAAGCAAAAAATATAAAATGACGGGCACACAGTTATTCAACATTCTTTGGGTATCTACTTCTAAGACCACAATCAAAGCGTACAAATTAACATGTGTATCCCCAATCTAAGAAATTTAATAAGCATATTTCTAGTGCATGCTATGTCTCTTCCTGATTTATTTTCTCTCAATGTGTATATGTATTTGCAATATATTTTATTGGTCACAGATAAATTTTATTATGGTCCCTTGATTTTCATAGATCAACAGGAAAATGTACAGCTCTTAAAAATCAACTTTTGAAAACAAAGATTAGGAATATACCTTGAAAATCTACATTTAAATTATAAGTTCCTCTGGGTCTTAAACTCAGCTCCACAATGCTTCCACACCATAGTACACAGAGCATTTATCATGCTTTGACGCAAAGTCTTAGATTCTCTATGCAATAGCCAGGTGGCAGCTGTAACTCTCCATTCTGTGTTTATTGATTCCATTTTCAATAATACGCTGAGATGAAGTGTCTTGCTGCAATTGCCATCTATTGTATGAAGGCAATATTATAGTTCCTTAAGGAGAAAGAAACTGAAGCTTCTGTCATTAATGACAAGTTGCTAATTGAGTCTCAGGGCTTTGTGATGGTAGTCTGTGATCCAAAGATATCTCTAATCGCAGTCATTTTATCCAACCACATTTTAAAATGTCAAATGAGTCTCTCTAGATCATGGGTGTTTGGTAGGGGACACGTGATAATGAGTGCTATCAGGCATCAGTTGTCTTTCGGGGCCAATAGGGTTATCTGCTGATGTGCTGGACTCCATGCTAAAAACACAAAGATCACCCCCTCCACCTCCTTTTTTGAACACAATACCCACTGCCTTTCTAAAGTTGAGACTATGAAAACTCTTGTCTTTTTTATTAGCTTTTGATGTTTCGTGATGATTCTGTTTTCATGTCTTAAGGTAATGAGTTACAGATTATATAGTACTTGAACATAACATAACCTTTAAGAGGGGTTTTGAGACCTGCATGAAAACACTCAGAACAGATAATGGTCTTAGAAACTGAAAAACGGCTAAAGGATTTGCTGAGAAAAGAAATCCAGCCTCCTTTCTTTCTTGCCACTGTTCTGTCAGTATTTTAAAGTGTAAAATGCTACGTGAAGTACAATGCTTCTTAAATGATAAATGGATGAAGTAGGTGCTTTGAGTGAAATACTAAATAAAGCTCTTCTGTTGAAATTATGGCCTTGGTACAAAATGGCATTTGTTCAAGTCATTCAAACAACTCTATTCCATTTCACAAATAATGAAAAGACCTCATGGAAGCTCAGACACCTTTTCCTTGTCTTCCTATAAAAAAAAAAAAGAATGAAAAGAACCCATTCCTAAGTGGGAATGGATCCATAAGCTGGCTTTTCTACCAATTTGTACTGAGGATAAATGGATAGTGAGCTGTTCAGTGCTTTTCCTTGTCCTTGTTGTGAAAGCAAAATGCTGTATGTATCAAGTTTTCTTCCTCCTTTTTGACCAATGGATAATATCTTATTATATACATATAAATAAAATATATAATAAAACATTTATGGACATGTGGGACTATGCATAAATATACATATATGTGCAAGTAAATCATCTCAATAGCAGGATGAAAAACAACCAAATTTTGTTTGCCTGTTTCAAAAAACAAACATTCAACTCTCACTATTGATTTCACTGAGAATATTTTATTAAGGAATTATACCCTCATTTTATACCTATTATACAAATAGAAATCAATTCTTTGTACATAAATATGTCACTGATTCCCTTTCGGGTTCTTTGTGGATTAGTATTTCACTGAGTTCCTTTCAGGTTCAAGATCGGTTAAAGACAGAAGACGTACTGTAGTGCAGAAATGAGGTTAATTTTGAAGTCCTCTGCTCCTTCTCAAGTAATTCCATTTACAAAGGGCTGCTCATTTGCCCCTTTGAAGACACTGGGTTTTCCATGGGACCTAATTTCATCGTGGCGCCATATGTCTGCCTCGCTACCTTCTGAGGGATATCTACCGCCGAATTTCAGAGCAAATGTTGTGGGTCAGGACTTACCTCTCCTTCCCTGGGCCAAGGCCTCCCATTCTGGGTATATTTGCTTTGATTCTGTCGCTTCTTTTGTCCTCCATCAGCGAATTTGCACAGCAAAGGCTCACTGGGGGCTGGGAAGATAAGAAACCAATTCTACATTAGCAAATCCGCCTTAAAAATAAGTGATGATGTGAGTCACAGCAGTGCTTTGTAATGAATATCTTTTGAAGTAACATCTTGCTTCTGAAGAGATGTTTGGCCTTCTTTTAGTCTCAGTTCTGTTGGCCGCTGTTCTAACTAACTGGGCTTCAAAAAAGTACTGGCAGATCATAAAAGAATATAACAAATATTGTTGAAAAAATAATCAGTTGAAGCAGAATGTGAATTTGCTTTAGAAGTGAAGAGACAAGCACAGGCCCTTCCAGTAATGTTAGAAACATGTTTGTAATCGGTATTTATATGTGGATAAATATTTCTTTCTCAAAGCAACCGTGTTTGCACTGTAGAAATTGAAGGATTTAATTTTGGAAAGAGATGATTAGGAGTTTCTTTCTCAAAAGAGAGACATTTTGCTAACTGCAATCAAATTAGCTTTTTGAAAATTAGTCCTCTGTAATTTCTAAAAGGCTAGAAGCTGATGCTCCACCCAACCCTTTTCACTCCAATTTCCTAATAAACCTAGTCAGAATCCTAGAGAGAACAATTATTAGAATGTTAAGTGAAACCACATGATAAAAATATAGCCAAAAAAATATGGCTATAACTGCTAAGTCCCAGACTGCTTGAAGTGGTCCTACATGACATATGTAAATGTATTTCCTAAGGGACAGTGACCAAAACTGATGTCTGAACCCCTCTTCCAACAATTACATCGGAAAATGACAATCTTTTGAAGCCAACAGGGCAAAATTATTCTTTAAGCACTAATATTCTCCTTCACATCCCTGCTTGACTGGAAAATTGCTGCTTGTTATTACTGTGTGTATATATATTATATATATAATTACCATATAAATATAAATATATATTTATATATTATTTATATTTATATATTTATATATAAGAAATGAGTAATATATACAGTAATAATATTAATTTATATATTATTACTGTATATTATATATTATATACATATATAATATATACAGTAATAATATATATATTTATAATATATATATATATATTTTTTTTTTTTTTTTTTTTCTGAGACAGAGTTTCCATCTTGTTGTCCAGGCTGGAATGCAATGGCATGATCTCGGCTCAAGGCAACCTCCACCTCCCGGGTTGACGTGATTCTCCAGCCTCAGACTCCCAAGTAGGTGGGATTATAGGCACCCACCACCTTGCCTGGCTAATTTTTGTATTTTAAGTAAAGATGGGGTTTCTCCATGTTGATCAGGCTGGTCTCGAACTCCTGACCTCAGGTGATTCACCCACCTGACCTCCCAAAGTGCTGGAATTATAGTCGTGAGCCACCACACTGGCCACAATAAATATATTTTTAAATGAATGAATAAAATGAAAGCCAAAGTGGCCTGACAAACTTGGTTAATACATTAATATGGATGGGAAGGTTAATTTGTTAGTTAATCTGCTTGAATTAACCAAATATTAATTTGTCAGTTTATAGTCTGAAAACCAAAATGCACAACTGTTACTCCTTAGGAAAAATGTGTTTTACTAAAGATTAATTGTACTAAAGGCTCTAATTCTTTACCCATCCCTGTGTCCTTGCCTTTTGCTATATAATATTGTGGAGCCCTCTCACTGTGACGCTAGGTCTGACGTCATGTGATTGCTTGGGCCAATGGGATGTTAGCAAATGAGACATGAGCAGAAGCTTGCAATGGGTTTAGATGTTGGGAGCTGCTTCTTTTGGTCCTCTGGATGGCTATGTGAACATGCCCTGGTTAGCCTGCTGGAGGATGAGGTGTGAATAAAGATGTGTCATCCCTAACATCCTAATCTTCCAGCAAAGGCCACACTAGATCATCCAGTGCCAGCCACCACCCAGACATGTGAACGAGCACATTCGACATCAGTAGTGGTGCAGAGCTAATCTGCATTTAACAACAGAAAAATATATAAGCTCCGCTGATATAAACTGAGCCCACCACACAAATGTGTGAGCTAAGGAAATCTTTATTGTTTCATGCCACTAAGATATTATAATTGATATGTTGCAAGACAACTGACACAGTCTCCCCAACATCCATCCTCCCCTATTTCCACGTTCAGGTAGATTGCTTGCATTTACTTATCTGTGTAAAGTTAAACATTTTTAAAGAATTAATGAGAATTCCATAATTGTTTCCAAAATCAACAATGGAGAAAGAATACAGTCAAACAGGTACCTACAAATAAATATTTGAAAATCATTTAGCTCTAAGGGCAGTAATATTTTGTCAGACCCTCTTAGCTCACTCTTTACTAGCAGCAGCTCTGTTTATCAGCACTGGAGGAAATGAGGAAATGGCTCAAAGAGACAGGGGTCACCACTGACCAAGAAAAATAAAAAACAAAATGTCATTCCTGCCCTATACAGAACACACAGTTCTGTATAGAGAGAGCACTCAATAAATAGCATTGCCTCACTGAACACACGTGTTTTCTCACTCTGCCTGCTCTGATGAGCCTCTGACTTCAGTGACTTGGGTGAAGCCAGAAAAATCACACAAGAGAAAGACTGCATCATGGAATGTCTGTAGATAGTCACTGCCTTTATGTTAGAAGTACTGTAAATTCTGATTCCAGATGAAAAACCTAAATGCCAAATGCAATCATTGCATCCCAATATTCTTTAAGTAACATAATTTGCTGTGAGATTTCAAAACTATATATTTATATCACTATGTAAAATCAGTCTTCTCTGTAGAGTATTTTCTCTCTTGCCATTTTAAAGATTCAGGTACATATAGCTATTAAAATGGGATGGTCATGCTAACGTATGTGTTCATTACTGTCAGTGGTACAAATTTCTCACAAAAGATAAATCTAGAAGCCCCTTACATTTCTTGCTGTAAAGAAACTAGTTTCAATTTCTTGTAAGGAGGGATGTCAGCTTTGTGTGCCTCTGTTAGGTAAGAAATTTTCCTAGCAACTACATTCACAGACACATACATGACACTCACAGGCAAGCTTTTTTGTTTGTTTGCTTTTAACAGCTTTATTGAGTCAACTGACATAAAATAAACTGCACATATTCCCAGTATACAATTTGTCAGTGTCGACGTATGTATATACCTATGTGTGACCATCACCATTGTCAAGATAATGAACATATCCATCACCCTTAACAGTCAGAAGCTTCTTTCTACTCAAAAATAGTCTATTTTTTTTTTAACCAAGAAATGTTATCCAAGGAGAAGACATTTTTCTTTCTTTCTTTCTTTCGTTTTTTTTAACTATTTGGTGTTAATAATCGGCTAAAGTTTATCATGCACTTCCATTTTACATAGATCATTGCATTTAATCTTCACTACAACTCTGTAAGGCAACAAATATTTTTCCCTATTTTATCAGGGAAGGAACTGAGATTCAGAATGGTTAAGTGACTTTGCTGCAGGTCACACACCTGGGATTTAAACCTAGGTAGCAGCTAAACCACTAAGTGCAGTTGTACCAATCCTGCTAAACCACTAAGTGCGGTTGTACCAATCCTGAATTAGAAATCAGGCTTTATCAGCTAAGTATCATCCTTAAGGAAAAAAAATACCTTGTCATACCAATTTGCATTGTGTCCAAATAAGCAGAATTGGCTCATACATAAGAACTTTTGTGTCCAGATTTATTTTTAAGTCCTACAGTCCACGCCTGATGGGTCATCAGTGACCCAATTTGGCATGAGATCCCATTTGATTGTCCTCTTAGATGTCTAATTCGGAGGTAAGGAGCATGTTTTCACTCCCTTCCTTAGTCCCCACAAGGTTTTCTTTTAGCATCATAAGGCTTCTGTTAAATCAGATTTATATTTAAAAAGAGACTAACTTGCTTATTTTGTTCTTAAAACCTTTCCTGATAATTTCCAGATTTTATCTTGTCTTACGCTGCAAGAACACATTGACCACTGGCTACAGAAAATTCTGGGTATCTTTTCCAAGTTGTAAATGGTCATATATTTTTATTTAAGTTATACCTTTTATAGATCTTTAAGTAATGGCTTTTATGAGACATACTTCTACTTTCTGAGGAAGAGTTCTCTTTATTGTCCCCTAATAATGATTCTTTTAAGGCATATGGGATACTCCTGGTTCTAATAGTCTAGCATATGACTTCTCTTCAAGTAGTTTCTACAGGCTCGTATTTCCATAGGCTTTATCGCTTTAGGGGCACTTAATTGTTAAGAGTACCAGCTTCCTGGGTTTGAAGTCTGGCTCTTTTATGTACTAGCTACAAGATGCTAGGCAAAATTTCTTTCTCCTTTCTCTTCCTTTCTCATTTCTGTAACTCATTTTTCTTATGTGTAAAATGAGGAAAATAATGTTAAGTACTTCATAGAGCTGTTGTGAACTTTTTTACAAGACCATATTGTATATAAATAAATATTGAATCAATTTGCTGCAAAGATCATTATTGATTAGAATCTCTATCGGCCACTTCCCAGTTATCAATTGTGAAACCTGTTCATGTGTCAGTGTCAGAGAGTTTGGAGTGTTTAATTAAGCTTTATTTTTATCAGCTCTGTTCCATTTTCACTCCAGAGAGGCTTCATCAACATACAGAACTTGCAACTATCTTCAATAACAACAAAAAGATGTGTTCATGGAGAAGATCTGTGTTTCTAAAATGCTTCTTGTTTGCTGTAGCTTGTCATTGGGTCATCTGGCCACTAGAGCACTAGGTACATTTCCTGAGTCACTGCCAGAATTTGGCTTTCATTATCTCCTGGGTGTGATGCATGTCATGTTACTATTATCTGTGTTAACCTGCAATTGCCTGTGATGAATGCTCCCTGTTCCTTTGTGGTTGATATTTCTGATCATTATTACTATTATTATTATTTTGCCACTCAATTGCAAGAGTTCTATTGGCAGTTTAAATCCATCGGGGCTGTAGTTTACTACTAGAAAAACTACTGGGCCATCTACCTAGCAATAGATTTCACTGGGGTTTCCCTTTTCCAGATCCCATTTTCAAACGTTAAATAAATACTTTTGCTAGAGCCAAGTTCCAGAAAATCCTTCCTCATTAAAAGAGACCATCTCTACCTTTCATTACTTCTCCCTAAAACAATTCCATATCTATAATTACATACCTAAAAAGGCAGGTCTTTCCCGATTCCCTTGTTTAAACATTTGTATTATATACATTTATGTATTATAAATACAAACATATATATATAACATAAACAATTATGTATTATAAATACAAATGTATATATAACATATGCATTTATTTATACAAAGGAATTGGAGTATATATGTGTATTTATACATGTATATATTTATACTCACACACATATACACACATACATATTTAAAACCTAAGTTTGTGGAACCTGGGAAGCTATGGAATGAGGGAGGCCGTATTGTGGGGGAAAAAGGGTCTAAATGAGTTATTTATCCTAATATTTTTTTCTACCTATAGGCATAAAAATATTTAGCAGAGGTATCGCTGAAATAAATATTATCAAATAAAAACGTTCTAGATTGCCAAGGATCAAATATATAAAGTGTATGAGATTCTGGACTTTAAGCCTACCTTAAAATTTTCCATTCTTTTAAAGATAACTTTCAAATAATTATTTTTAACACTAAGAAAAAATTTAAAAGTCATAGGGTGAGATTTTCTTAGCTTTCAACTGAGATCTCTTTGCGAACTGTCTTCATAAATTTTAGTTTTTAAAGGTCTCAAATATTAGCCACCCTGATATTTGGGGATCTGCATAACCAGCCAAGCTATAAATATTGATAATGAGCTATGTATATTTACTAACAGTGCTAAGTTAAAACATCTGATCCTACTACTTTTAAGATAATAATATTCTGTTAATTTTAAGATGATTATAATGGAAGGCAGATATAACCACAAGGTTTTACTAGATACATTTTTTTAAAATTCCAGAAATAAAATTTCAAATATATCATTTCAAGAAAAAGAATATATTTTCATATTATCCTTAAATTTCAGGAGTCAAATTCAGATTAATTTCCCAAAGAGAAATATTTCATTGAGAGAGGCAGAGAAAACATTAGCAGAATAGGTGAATTAAAATTCACATAATCATCTAGTTCTTAGGTGATTCCTAAATACCTTCAAGATAAAATCCAAATTGATTAGAGAATAAGAATTTGTCCCCTTAATCATATCTTTATTAGTATCCTTCCATCCTTGAGTAGTTTCCACCTCTGTCACTTCCTTTTTTTTTTTTTTTGAGATGGAGTCTTGCTCCTTCGCCCAGGCTGGAGTGCACTGGCGCAGTCTTGGATCTCAGCTCACTGCAACCTCTGCCTCCCAGGTTCAAATGATTCTCCTGCCTCAGCCTCCTGAGTAGCTGGGACTATAGGCGCGTGCCACTACACCTGGCTAATTTCACTCCTGTCACTTCTAAGTGCAGTTCCTCCCTGCCTGGAATTTCTTTTCCCAACCCCCCTCACCACACATGCACACACACACCTCCATCTGGCAAATGATAAGGAAGCCCTCTTCGACTATCCCAGCTCAGAGTGATACTATCTAGTGTGTATTTGGCTGCATTTCATAGGTTGAATGCTGTTTCTCTTTGTGTTAAATACGTTCTTTGACAGTAGCAATTAATTACCAGCTCTGAGGGTAGAAGGTGATCATAGCAGAGGTTGGAGTGAAGTTTGCTATGTGTATGTGTGTAGTGTGTGTGTGTGTGTGTGTGTGTGTGCACTGTTAACAGCATTTCGCACTTAGTTATAGATAATACATGAAAGTGATGTTACAGTAAGGTCAGTGAGTCAGCAGCAACGGGATCATCACCTGGGAGCTTGTTAGAAATGCAGACTCTTGGGCCCTTTTCCAGACCAACTATATCAAAATCTGTATTTTAACCAGATCCCCAGCTGATTGCTGTGTATGTTAAGATTCGAGAAGGACTGTTTTGGTTATGACTGAGTTTGTAACTGAAAGAGGAATGCATGTTAAATGTTAAACATGAAATGCTCTGAATAATCAGAGACTTCAGTAGCATAGAAATACTATATGTCTTACAATTTCCTTATTGCAGGATTATGGTGCCAATTACTTTCATTTAGTCTCTTTTAACAGTAGTTAAAATAGAGACTGAATGAAGAAGAGCCCTTTGTGGAAGTGGGAAGTCGTTATAAGCCACAGACTTTAATGTGCTAGAAGACATTATGCTCTATCATGCAAATGGGGAGTATTTAAAATATAATTATAACAATGCATAGCAATAAAGTTGCACAGTAATTATGAAGGAGTAATTACTGTTTGGTTGCTTAGTGGAATATTCCTAGTCTTCCAAACTTTGTATTAAACCTGCAACATACAATGCATAAACTGATGTAATGATCAGATAGCTGATAGGATCTGCTGTTTTAAGCAAGTAAGCAAAACAATGACAAACATTTTGCTTATCAAAATCAAGGTATAATAATTTATTTTGATTTTCTGATTACAATTTGAAATACATGCAGTTTGATAAGTCACTAAAGTCACTAAGCTGTTCTTTAATATCCTATTGATGAGAAGATACTGATATTTAATATATCAATAGCAGAATTCCTGCTTTCCCTTAGAGAGATTGAACATTTTTAATTTTAACATTCAGTTTATTTAAGTTATTCTAGTGTTTGTATTAGACTGTGGTAGTGGTTTTAAATATCTCTCTATCACTATAACTTTACTCGCCTGGTAGTTTAATTATTAAATTTAAAAATTCCTCGCTTCAGATAGATTATAAATCCTTCTTCAGGAAAAAAATAAGAGTGGGAGGAGCTGGGTGCAGAAGAGAAGCAAATGACAATAGAAGCAGTTTATACAAGGTGAGTTTATAAAATCTTAGTATAAGAGTAGACAAAACAAAAGAATTTTAAAAAGAATCTCAAAAATTACAAGTAAAAATGTTATAAATTTTTGAACCAGGAGCTACCTTTAAAGAAAAATTGTAAGAACATAAATTATTTCTCTATTTAATAAAATGAAACAAAACCCGTTCCCTAAACTATTCCTGTAACATTCTGAGTAATTTGGCACATTAAAAAGCTGTTCATACTAATGGATTAAAATATGATACTAATTGAAGGATGATAATGAAACTGAGGAGCATTTTTAACACAATCTTTTATTTATTTTTTAACCACATGTATACAGTACCGAAAAATACTGGCACTACTCTAGACTTTGCACCTGACAAAGTGGTCATAGTCTAGAAGGGGAGAAAGCCAAGTAAAAGGAAAACTCAAATAGATTACAATGGCTGCTATAATAGAAATATAGAAAGGCATCTGTAGAGCACAGAATGGATGTCAACCTCCAGCACTACAGTCATACAACATCCGCTAGCTTAGAAATCACATTCAATTCCACACAGAGTTTGAAACAACAGTTTACATATATGCTCCACCTCCTGCCCCATGCCAACTGCCAAATCATGAATAAGCACATGGAAACCAAGTCAACTGTCGCTTACTCTGGATAAAAACAAGATTTAATCAAGTGTTTGTTAAATGAAAATATAAATTAGGAAGATGGATACAAAGATTGGATTTAGTCAAAATGCTTAAGAACATTTGGGGCGATCTAGACCTGGTGTTGAGAACTGGCAGCCTTGCAACAAAGAATTAGAAGTCCTTTTGTACCTGCTCCAACACTCCATGATCCTTCCAAAGGCAAATGGAAGTAATTTATACTGATTTGGAATAAAAAATATTGATGGAAAAAATGTTAGAAATAAGTGTCTGAAGCTAACTGTATGCTGGCACCCATGCCTTTAATTATTTTGACTTATCCCAAAACACTATGTTTTGTTATATCCAGTAAGGTCTGGCAGAATAAGTCTTCTGAAATGTTTGCAAAAGGTTTTGTAGAAAATGTCATTTCTTTTCTACATGTGTTCTATGCATGTGTCCTATACATGTCTATGACTTCTAATATCCACCAGAGTGTATACGTGTGTGTGGTGTGCATGCTTGCCCCCCCATGCATATGTGTGTATGTATTTATTTCTAGATATAGAGCTAGCAAGCCTTAAATCTGAACCACAATTTACATGGCAAAAATTACTTGAAGGTTACAACACAGAATTATATATTTTAGAGTTAGAAAACCCGCATATGGCAAAGGAAGCTATTTGGTTACATTTTCATTTGACTCTTAGCATCCAATTTACTATTTAATTATGTTTTGTGTACTATAATAAGCGAGATGTAACTAGGTATGTAATTTTTAGCTGTAATAAAATCCCATTCTGAATGGTACATAGATCCTGTCTCCCATATAACCATAAAATTTAACTAATTCATACTCTTTATTTTGTCAATAAGGAAAATAAAAATAAAAGTTCAACAAATTGCTAGCTAATTTGGGGTAGTTGGTGGCAAAGTTGCAATCAGTTCTCTTGATTTTTAAGGGAAAGCTTCCTCCAACTGCTTACTTTCTACCTTCTTTACCATCAGAAGGAATAGGGAATGATGTTTAAACAGTTCTTAGGACTAACTTCATCATTTTGGAATGGGGCAAGAAGACTGAATACTCACAAAGATACAATTACAATGGTTCTCTGGGCCAGGTTAAATTAGAAATGAAAGCTAGGAAACCAAATAGATCTCCTAAAATAATTTATGCTGTCCCTCTAGTAATGGTTTTAAAAGAATAAACAAATCACCTGGGTTATATGTATAAGTGTCAAGCTCATGTTTATGCCTATCATTTAGACCAAAAACTGGCAAGGGACTAGAAACTAAAAAGAGGCAATAAATCAAAAGTTAACAGCACACATTGAAAAAATGTAATTACATGCCTAATTTTATCCCTCAGTAATGGATCACTGCTTATATTTAGTTTTATACATAATTCTCTACTATGTGAAATAAACTTACAAGAAAGAAAATGCCCCACAGTGATGATAAAACAGAGAATAGCTATTTGTCTAGAAACAACAGAGAGCAGATCCTCTTTTGACAAATGATATTATGGCCTAAATAATAATCTCAAGATCTCCTCTCTGTTTTAAATATTAAATCACCATCCTTTAAAAAAACTTGTAACAATTCTCTGATAATTCCTTTCCTATCCAAAAAGATGGTTCTAAAAGGAACAACCATCCCAAGAAGGAGAATAATGTAATGCTATTGTTTCAAGTGGAAAAGGTAATGTTTCAAGTAGATGGGACATAAAGTTTTCACTGACAGTTAAATCAGGTTCACTTTTTGGGAAAAAGGCTGGAACGTTATCAGTGCTGAATGAAGGCAATGTTTTGACATCAAGAAATTGGAAAGTACCAGCACTTCCAAGAAACATCAGTTGACTGACGTAACTACAGACCAGAGAAACTTGTGTGGCTAGAAGGCAAAGCAGCAAGAGAAAAGTTTCTAAGATGAAGCACCTTTGAAATTAGAAGAATCCTATTTATGGACCAAGATGAACTATTTCTGATCCTGCCTCATTCCTTCCTCCTCCTTGATTCCACAGTGTTGAACCTTATCTGACATAGCTCTTTGCATACTATATTTTCTATTTATAGGATTACTATGTATTATATATAAGATGACTTTTTTTATTAGAAAGAGGTACAAAGAAGAAAAATACTGCTATAACCTTACAGTACGATACCACTTTGATATTAAAACTGAATTTAAAAAATGAAAAAAGAACATGTAAAAAGTTAGTAAATTTAAACTATAAAAAGGTTAAAAATAAAAATACCTCTTTTAAATTCCCCACTTTTTATGATTTCTTTAAAAAACTGCATAACTATATATATCTACTAACTTGTTTATTTAGTTCTTCTTTTTTAATTCCAAAGATGGTAGTATTGCTTAGTTTGTTGGTTTTGTTTGTTTACCTTAATTATATATGAAGAATTTTCCATATTAGTATACATCATGAAATGCTGCTTAGTACTGTGGCATAATCATGATGTACCATAATTTATAAATGTTTATCAACAGGGGATGGGCTAAATCTCATTAAATTTCCATGCATTTCCATGTTCCTCTCCACTACTATGAGAATTTGATTTGATTGTGGCCAGGAGCTTGGCCCTATTCACCATTGCCTAGTGTCTACCTCAGTGGCCCTGTCAAGTGGCTTAGGGTAATACACACATCATTATCCTTTGATCAAATTATTAAAAAATGTAGACAGATAAAATAACTTCTTAACATTACTTCTATAATGAAATGTAAAGTAGTTGGAGAGCAGGGGCGTAATCTTTTTTTTTTTTTTTTAAGAGCATAGTGTCCCCACATTTCCCCATGTAAATATAATTAGCCAACCTACTTGAAAAAGAAAAAAAAATAACACAAGAAAGAATTCTAAGTCATAATCCCAGGCGTAACTCTAATTTCAAGTGAAACTCATGTTAACCACACTAGGAAAAAACAAATGGGGGCCTGGGTCGGGGGCAGGGGATGGGGGTGGGGGTAGGTAGAGAGGAATCTAATAATGTAAAACATCAGGATTCTTTCTAGGAGAGAATACATACACACCCGTAGACCGAACTCCAACTCAGATCAAGAAAACACATCTCAATTTCCCTCATGCTGTTCCTAAGCGTATATTTCCTGTGCTAGAGGCTGAAAGAATTCCCAGGATGCAGTGAACTCAGTTAGTAGAAATAAATACAATTCTGGTTTCATAGTGAAAGCTATATGTTACCACGTAGGTATGAGTTAACAAGGCTAGAGGCATCAGCTAGAAGAACCTTGCTTTCAGTAGGTAAAAGATTTACAGGAGTAATGACCTGAGATGGAATTTTTCTAATTCAAGAGTCAAGGTACTGAAATTGTGACAATTTGAAGAGTGCTCTCATGTAACCTGAATCACATACTAATCAATACAATATAAGTGTAATCCAGGTCCTAGAAACTGAGTTTTTCAAGGAAGTGTTAAAGACCATTTGTGCTGTAAACATCTATGGATAAATCAATCTAAGCAATCATTTAAAAAAGTGAATAAATAATTTGGCAGCATCGCTTATGAAGCTGTTTAGTGTGAAAACAGTGCATACAAATGACTCTAAAATAAAATACCTGTGCTACACAAACAAAGAGATAAAACTAGTTTAGTGCTAGACTACCCCAGGGGAAGCTTGAAGAGCTGTCCATAAATCCATATTTTTCTTAGATAGGTACCAGTTTTTCCACTGGGATGAACACTAAAGATATCTTATATGAATTCAAATTATCGATAGAGCTTCCAAAAGTGTAAATTTTACTTTAATCCCCCACATGCCCACCTATAGGATAAAGTCCAAACTCCTTAATACAAAAGGCCATCCAATGTCATTACCTAAATGTGTGCATCTCACTTTCCACATACAGCACTGCTCAGGCATCTGTGAAACACCTCAGCTCTCAGCTCACTCATTTATTTATATGTTTTTCTTTTCTTTTTTTTTTTTTTTACAATTTAAATGTCTCTCGAGCGTAAGATCTCTGCATTATTCATCTTTGTATTCCCCAAGAATAATAATGTAGTTCCTAGAATGCAGTAGATTATACACATACATGCACACATGCACGTACATGCACAATTTTAGCAAGCTTACTTATTTTCCAGGGTGGAAGGCTCCCTGACAATTGTCCTATGACTTGACAACAGCAAAGCACCCTCTCAGCAGAATAATCCAAGACTGCACTTAATTCAGTCCAACACTGGATATATCTTTCAGGTTTTAAAAGTATCTCTGCATAATCAGAGTCTCTAAATTTCTTAATAAAGCTTTTAATGTTTAAGTCTCTCAGGGGCCAGGCGTGGTGGCTCACACCTATAATCCCAGCACTTTGGGAGACCAAGGCGGGGGCATCATGAGCTCAGGAGTTCAAGACCAGCATGGCCGTGATGGTGAAACCCTGTCTCTACTAAAAATACAAAAATTAGCCAGGCGTGGTGGCAGGCACCTGTAATCCCAGCTATTCGGGAGGCTGAGGAACAGAAATGCTGGAACTTGGGAGGCAGAGGTTGCAGTGAGCCAAAATCACACCACTGCACTCCAGGACGACAGAGCGAGACTCCATCTCAAAAAGAAAAAAAAAAGTATCACAGGAAGACTTTCTTACCTAAAATAGGCCCTGGAAATCTTTCCTCTATTTTCTAAAAGATCATTGCAAATTTGGCTAGTCACATGTTGTATATATTCTAAATATAGTAATTGCAGCTTGGCAGTATATTCATTTTTTACTTAAAAAAATCATAATCAAAGAGGTAAATATTTTGTATTGAACATAATGGGTATTTTGGCATATAATGATTACATATAAAACATGTAGAAGCAGTCACATTTAACCATCTAGGAATCTGTAAAAGCTTTCCTTAAAGGAAAAAGTCATATTTGAGACAGTTTTCATAAATTAAGAATCGTTGAAGATTTGATATATATGATCCTTTTGCTGATAATGGACTTAATTTTCACATCTCAGTTTTACCACTTACTCATTGTAAAAGTGGACTAGCAACTTAAAATTTCCTTTAACTCACAGAATTGTATGACCTGACACTGAACACTTAACCCTAAATCTGGCATACAGCAGCATGTAGCAAATATTTGCTGAATGAATAAAAGATTGGGAGTAACTTGTAGCATTATGTTAGGTAAGCAGTGGAATAACTTTTATGAACCATGGAAACACAAAAAACAAATGTTAGGTATTATTAATATTATTGAGGCAACATACAAAAATTCCTAATTTTAGGACCATTTTCCTGGAGCCATGCCTCTCATTTTATTACCAGCATAGAAATAGTACAGTTGATTGAAAATAGACCTAAACTCTGCAGGCTTCACAGTGATGCATTTCAGAACTGATGAGAGTTCAAAGGCTCTATTTTAAACTATAAAACTTAAAGTGGTAAGAAGGGGAGCTGTATTTTTATATGGATTATGATCTGTTCTACCAGGGTTGACTTTGTGAAAGGACCTAAATATGCTACATTACTACAAAGCCCTCTGATTTGTTTCGCTCTTGTAGACAAAGCCCATGAGAGATACTGTCACATTTGCCAGGTAATACAAAGGGCAAAGTAAAACCTTTCTTCACCTTTTCCATTTTGGATGATCTTAAAGAAAGTTAGCTAGCAATCAAGTCAACATCTATCTTCCTTTCTCTAAGACTATGAAATGAAACAATTTTCCAACTAGAGTTGGTGAACTGTTCCTGATTTAGTACTAGACATATTCCGAGACCTTTAGCAGAGTAGAGAGAAGTTCTCCTGAAGGTGTCTCAAATCTAGAATTAATTACCTGGTTCCTCACATGAGAATTTGATTCTGAAGAAACTGACTTTATGTGATCTGGAGGAAGAACCCCTTTCCTTTTTTTAAAATATAAGATCAGATGTGCCAGAATGTGCCCCTGCTTGTTATATATACAAATAGAAAGTAAATTGCAACTTACGATATGATATAAATTATAATTTCTAAAAAGCAGATGAACTTTTTAAAGGAAAATTACATAGTTACCAATTTTAAGCTTTATTAATTTAATTTTTATTTTAAATTCACAGGTACATGTGCAGGTTTGTTACATAGGTAAACTTGTGACATAGGGGCTGGTTGTGCAGATTATTTCATCACCCAGGTATTAAGCTTAATACCCATCAGTCATTTTTCCTAATCCCCTCCCTCCTCCCCCCATCCATCCTTTGAGAGGCCCCAGTCTCTGTTGCTCCTCTTTATGTGTCCATGTGTTCTCATCATTTAGCTCCCATTTATAAGTGAGAACATGTGCTATTTGACTTTCTGTTCCTGCATGAGTTTGCTAAGGATAATAACCTCCAGCTCCATCCATGTTCCTGAAAAGGACATGACCTTATTCTTTTTTATGGCTGTATAGTATTCCGTGGTGTATATGTATTACATTTTCTTTATCCAATCTGTCATTGATAGGCATTTAGGGTGATTCCATGTCTTTGTTATTGTGAACAGTGCTGCAATGAATATATGCATGCATGTTTCTTCATAACAAAATAATTTGCAGTCCTTTGGGTATATACCTACAGATGGGATTGCTGGGTTGAATGGTATTTCTATTACTAGGTCTTTAAGGAATTGCCACACTGTTTTCCACAATGGTTGAACTAACTTACACTCCCACCAATAGTTTATAAGTGTTCCCTGTTCTCTGCAACCTGACCAGCATCTGTTATATTTTGACTTTTTAGTAATAGCCATTCTGACTGGTATGAGATAATATCTCATTGTGGTTTTAATTTGCATTTCTCTAATAATCAGTGGCACTAAGCTTTTTTCATATGTTTGTTGGCTACATGTATGTCTTCTTTTGAAAAGTGTCTGTTCATGTCCTTTGCCCACTTGTTAATGTGGTTGTTTGTTTTATTCTTGTAAATGCATTTAAGTTCCTTATAGATGCTCAATACTAGACCTTTGTCAGATGCATAGTTTGTAAATATGTTCTTCCATTCTGCAGGTTGTCTGTTTACTCTGTTGATATTCTCTTTTGCTGTGCAGAAGCTCTTAGTTTTAAATTAGATCTCATTTGTCAACTTTTGCTTTTGTTGCAATTGCTTTTACCATCTTCATCATGAAATATTTTCCCATTCCTATGTCCAGAATAGTATTTCTTAGGTTGTCCTCGAGGTTTTACATTTCAGTCTTTAATCCATCTTGAGTTAATTTTTGTATATGGTATAAGGAAGAGGTTCAGTTTCAATTTTCTGCATATGGCTAAGCTAGTTATCAAAACATCCTCTATTTAATAGGGAGTCGTTTTCCCCTTGCTTGTTTTTGTCAGCTTTGTTGAAGATTAGATAGCTGTAGGGATGCGGCCTTATTTCTGGACTCTCTATTCTGTCCCATGGGCCTATGTGTCTGTTGTTGTACCAGTACCATGCTGTTTTGGTTACTATAGCTATGTAGTATAGTTTGAAGTCAGGTAGTGTGATTCCTACACTTTGTTCTTTTTGCTTAGGATTGCCTTGAATATTCAGGTTTCTAAATTAGTTCCATATGCATCTTAAAATAGTTTTTTTTAGTTCTGTTCCTCACGGGAGAATTTAATTCTGAGGAAACTGGCTTTATGTGCTCAGGAGGGAGAATGCCCTGCTTTTTTCAAAATATGAAAACAGATTTACCAGGATGTGGCCCTGCTTGGTATATATAAAAATAGAAAGTAAAATTACAATTTAAGATCTGATATGAATCATAAATTCTAAGAACAAGATTAACTTTTTAAAGGCAAATTACATAGTTATCAATTTTTAAATGAAGCTTCGTCTTTGATATTGTGCTAGATGCTTTAATGCGTTCATGTTTATACTGCAGAACTATGTGTTTTTGAGTTGAAAACCATTTTGAGATGGAAAAAAAAACTAAAGATCAGAGAATTTAGGTAAATTAAGTATACCCAGCTAATAAGTGTCAGAACCAGTATATAATCCCAGATCTTGATAATCCATAGTTCATTCCATACTGCTTCCTGAATCAAATGATCCCCTCTTCTTTACTTACCACAATCTTCAGTGATTGCAGCCCATTCTCAACAGTAACAGAAGAACATTTACTCATTCACAACTATTTATTGAGCACTTACTATGTGCCAGGCGTTATTCTAAATCTCATAAAACTAGACGAAGGAATGTTGCTGTCACGGAAACTACACTTTGCTAAAGAGGGACAGACAAAAGACAAATAAGCATATAAATAAAACTTCAATTGTGAAGTGCTAAAAGAAATAGACGAGGTGATGTAAGGAGCAGAGAGTGACAGAAGAGCTGGTAATACCTCAGATCCAGTAATGTGGAAAGATCTCAGTGAAGTTCTAAAAGAAAGGTGGCGGCAATCTTTGCAAATATAAGGAAGAAAAGTGTTGTAGGCAAAGGGTTAGAAGTACGAAATGTCTTGAGATTAGTGTGTACTCAGCTCTTTGGAAAAATGGCAATGAATGGAAAAGGGGGAGGGTGGTGGGAGACGAGATTAGTGCACTTCTAGAGATCCTTTCTTGATCCCTTTCATACTAGAGTGACAAGAACCTCTAGAGGCTAGCAGGATGCCTGAGGAGAAAGGTGCGACTCAAGGGATGAGAATCAGATTTCATTGTCTAGCTCTTCCTCATCAAACAGAGGAACTTCCATTACCAAACCTAAAGATCTGGGTTTTATTTGTAAAACAGCAAATCCCTATGCATTTTCATATTTAAAAGAGGATGTCAGAGAAGACATTATCTAAGATCCTTCTTTCTAAGAACCAATAAACATCATCCTTACACATGTGGCTCCCAACTTCCTAGTGAAAATGGAGAACAGGATAGAAATTTCCTTCAATTATATTCAGAGGAGCCCAGAAAACTACAAAAAAAATGTAATTTCAAAAAATATAAGAATCTCAGTGGAAGAAGAGATGACAGCCGGAAAATAAAGAGGTTCCTTTGGGGGTGTTGATTCTTGTAACCACATGAATATTAACTAAGTCGATCGAGTGTATTGAATGTTATGTAATCTCAGTGAAGATGTCCTCCTTCATGGTCCAGTCTCATCATGGAGTCAAGTGTAAAGAGAAACAAGAAGCATTAAAAACTTACTCAGTCTACCCTAGTAGCTTAAAGAAACTAACAGAACAGCAAGAATATCCCATTAATAAACTCTTTTCTCTACATCTTTTTCACTTTTTCTGCATATCCCCTCTGCCCCAGGATTACTTCTCATTCTTCGCAGAAACTTGTCCTTGTACCCTCATGCCTTGTCCTCTAGGATCCAGTCTAACCTCTTGCTAGCAGCTTTCTAAAAGGGAAGGTTGCCAGTCTGTCCCAGTTTTAGGAAATCTGCACCTCTGCCTACCTTGTATTCTTACCAGAACTGCAAAATGAAGGCAGGCATAGAATATTCTTTGTAAAGCAAGGGAGAAATAAGGCTGCAAATATTCAGGCATTCATAAACTACCTGTTCAGTCCACAAAACAGTTTTGTTGAATGAACATGAATGCATTAAAACATCTAGCACGATATCAAACACAAAGGAAGCTTCATTCTGACATAATTGATGTGTTTATTGATTGTTCCTACAGTGTCTGAGCTGATGCTTCTAAATCCTTAAATGAAATGGAATCGAGAAAATTTTATGCTACATAGGTGAGATACATTCTCATTCAGCATTGTTATTAAAATGGCCATCAAAATGGAAATACATTGTAGAATACTTCTTGCTGTTAAAATCTTTCTATAAATTCAAATTCTTCATTGATATTTGTTGGTTTTGTTCTTTTAACATTATGGGGCCATCCCCATTTGTTTGATAACCATATCAAACAAGTTACTATATAAACATATAAATTTGAAAGAGAATGTGCAGCATTACCTGATTAACCCAAATACTACAGTTGACCAAAACAATCCTTTAGCTGGCTTTTATTTTTTTTTTTTAGACAGTCTCACTCTGCCACCCAGGCTGGAGTGCAGTGGTGCGATCTTGGCTCACAGCAACCTCCACCCACTGGGTTCAAGCGAACCTCCTGCCTCAGCCTCCCAAGTAGCTGGGAATAAAGGTGCCTGCCATTGCAGTCAGCTCATTTTGATATTTTTAGTAGAGACAAGGGTTCACCATCTTAGCCACGCTGGTCTTAAACTTCTGACCTTATGATCCACCTGCCTCAGCCTCCCAAAGTGCTGGGATTACAGGTGTGAGCCCCTGCGCCTGGCCTTGGCCTGCTTTTAAATGTGAAATACAAGTGCACACACACACATTCCTTTGGCGGAGGGAGTGGAGTGGTATATTTGTATGTGCATAAGTATGTGTGAAAGACAATATTCAAAAATGGGATAGACTTGAGTGTATTTCTGATATTATTTTAATAGTATTATTTAAAAAATCAAAGTCTCTAAGGGGTTGCAAATATATTAATAAATGCAAAAATATCTTTTGTGATTTTACAAAAGGTCTAGAAAATGATCTAGAAAATGATTCCAATTGCACTTCAAGGAGCAAACTCTAGCACTTACAACATGAAATTGAACTATGTCCCAAAATGGTAGCATTGTGTTCTTTTTCTCTCTATATAGGTTTTAATTCGTCCCCATATGTTTTTGAGCCTAACTTATGAATAACAAAACAAAAGCCTCTTAAAAGTTTAAAAGGAAAACAAAAAACCTGCTCAATCATCCCCAAATGGTTGCTTATATATATGTATATTTTAAAAAATAATTTCTCTATATGGAAATTTTCAAACACACAGAAGCAGAGGAAATAGTATAATAAATTTCCATATTCCCACCATGTATTTTCCATATGTTTTCATGATGTGTCCATATTGTTTGATTGAGCATCTCTGCCCTTTTTGGCTGAAGCATGTTAAAGCAATTCACAGATACATGAAGATTTAAAAAGATAAGTCTTAGATTACTGTTTAACCCTCTGGACTTTTTTGTTGGATTCCTCAAGTTTTATAGTTGCTCTCGAAACTACAATTATCCCTGGACAAAATGTAAAGCATATCATAACTATATATGTAAGCTTCAAGTGAAAGAAAAGACCAAATAGACACCTCTGGATTGATGCTAAATATGAATTGTAACGGAGTAAGGGAGCATGTGGTAGCTAAATGGGATACAGCACAGGCAAAGGAAGGGAAATGACTCATGGCAGATTGGAGAAAGATCCTGTAAATGCATCTATGCTCAACTGTCCAGGTGCGCTGGCTGACTGCTACGTGAGACCTCACATAGGCTGCCTTTGAAGGGAAGAACTTCTATGAGCGCTCCTACCCTCTCTCTTTAAATGGCCAACAGCAACTGAGAATACAATTAATTCCTTCATTCAGAAACTTAGGAGCATACCTAGAAAAAAAGGTGAACGAAGTGTTGGCTCTATTCTGTATTGAGGATGGGTGTCCCAGCACTCCACAAAATATGAAGGGGAAAGACCACATTCCCTTGTGTAGGTTCACGATGTTTCATTTAAAACACAAACCTAGAGCAGCCCTGATTTATCCCTTATCCCCTTTACTGGATTTAACAGAATGACTAGTCTGGCTGCTTCATGAGAAAAATCATTTCAAATGAGTTATTGATACCTCACTTTACTTGCATTGTGGCACTGACTCAAGACTTAATATAGAAAATTATAGATCTTGGCCTAGGGTAATTTTAATCTTTGCCCATAATAACAGGCCTTTAGCTGCCAAAGGCAAGAGCTTTGTGTGCTGAAATTGGAACTCTGACCCTGGGTTACAAAGTCATAACTAGTAAGCACAAAAAAAGATCCCAGAACTTGGGAGTTAATATCTCCTTGCAGAAGTTACATATAAACAAATATGCATCATATTAACTATCCACACAATGTACCTCTTGTATCACATTATGTCTTAGATCAGGAAAGAAGACCTCTTGCTCAATATAAACTATTTTACTGGACATTACTGAAAAAAAAAGGCACATTTAATTCATCATTCGAAAAAGCTTCATCCATTTATGTCTCCCAAGTAGGCCTTCCCAAGGCTATGTCATGTAAATAGCTTCCGTGAAAATGACAAATGTATTTACTCTACATTACCTTGTTATCGTGTGCCCCTTGCATCTGTGACTTCTTCCTGGGTACTATATCAGATGGGCATGGATGTGGTAGAATTCAACAAACTATTTAATTAACTAAAAATTCCACTCTAATATTTTATTTCACTAGGAGAAGGAAAAAAAAACCCACAACATAGTTCTTTTGAAAACAAGGAAGCTATCCAAACCTATTATTAGTAAAGACTACTCTTTGTTCTTGGCTAATCAATTCATTTGAGCCTTGGATGAACTATCAATGAAATTTTTCTGTTTTGTTTTTGACTCTCAGGTAAAATATATCTTCCTGGATTTATAAGCTTATCTTTGTAATTTCTTTCACATGATTTTTTTTAGAGTGTATTTATGAGCTTCTAAACTAAGAAGCTTTAAACTTTCTTGCAACAGAGTACCTAAAAGAAAACATATTGATTCATCACATTACTGCATAGCATTCATAATAAGCAGTCATTCAAAAATAGATTTAATCTAAACTAAAATTATTATATTATTTGAAAGGCCAAAAGATTTGCATGTGACTGACAGTCAGTTAAATGTTTAAGAGGTATCTGGAAATAACAAAGTATGACTCTTGATATTCCATAAATAGCCCATTCTTTCCCCAGCCTTCATCTCAGTACCATCCACTCAGTTCCTCAAGCCTGAAATCTAGTCTGCTTTCAGCTCTAAACTCTTACCTACCTTCTTCAAAATACATTAATTTTACCTTCAAAATACATCTCAAATCTTCCACTTCTGTCCATCTCCACCCCCTACATAATTCATTCAAAATTACGACCATCTCTTTTCAGAATTCTGCAATAGTCCCTTTTGTAAAGGGGCTATTCTTTATAAAGATCATTCTTCCATACATAGTCAGAATGATCTTTCAAAGCAAAAATCAGATCACATTCCTCTCCTGTTTGAAAACCTTCAAGAGTTCCACATCAAACATTGAAAAAAAAAAAGTCAAACTTTTTTTCATAGACCAAAAGGTCACTTCTTATCTTTACAGTCTCATTTCTAACAACTCTGCCTATTGCTCACTTTTGCTTTAATTACATTTGAACTAGTTAAAGTGCTCTTGCTTTGGAGCCTTTGCACTTGGAATTCCCTCTGCCAGAAAGGAACACTTTCTGCTCAAATATCATTATATCATTTATATCTCAGCTGAAACATCGCTTCTTCAGAAGAGGCATTTCTGACCATAAAAATCTAAGTCTTAACCAGCCAGTCTTAACCAAATCCTCCTTTTTAGAATATATTCATAGGAATTCTTACAATCTGAAATTACAAAGTTTATTTAGATTTTCTTGATTTTTGCCTCATTCCCTCTTCACTGCTCCAGAATTCAAATATAGTGAGAGCAAAATCTCATGTAATTTGTCCAGTGTTTATCTGTAACCTCTAGAAAACAATAGACACCTAAGAAATATCTATCAAATGAATAATTAATAATTGTAATATATTTGCCACAAATAGAAAAATCAATAATATTTTATTAGTTTATACATGTTAATATGAATCAGGAAATCTCAACACTGTTATGATAAAAATACACATATGTAGGCGTTTAATTGGGTTTAACCAACTGGTAGATAAAATGAATAAAAATGCATGGTAGCATGAAACAACTATGTTTTCAGGGGGCATACTAAATGGAGGCACTTTATTTCATTTGGTCACTATAACAATCTGATAAGGGGAGACTATTTTTACGATGAAGGTTCAGAGAGTTTTAGAAGTTCACCTGAAGTCATAGACTTAGTGGCAGATTCTTAACTCTAAACTTACACTCCCTCTAAAATAATCATAGCGATGGTAACAAAGACAATAACATTTATTGAGGTATTCTATGTGCCAGACATCTCGCTTAGCTTTTTAGAAGTTGTAAGAAGGGCTGTGCTTCCCAATATCCATGTTCCCAGTTTTTCCTTATAAACATAAGCCTCCATGGCTTGTAAACTACCAAATGTGACAAGTGTTACTTCTGAGCTAAGCCTTCAAGGCTGGTGTTCTCCTTTCATCCCTGATCTCCTGCCATCATGCCCTTGGAGGCCGCATTTTCTATAGATGGTAAAGTCTCCTTTTCACAAGATTCTGAATAACTGTGTGCAGCAGAGCCAGCAACATCCTAACTTTGTCATATGAACAAAGAATAACACTTTTTAAGTGTTTTAAGTTTAAATTTGACTTGAATATTCCTGGACCTACAAAATGCCAAGGAAGTGACTGGAAGTTGTGGATCTCAGGGTATAAATTATATCCATGAGTTGGGGGAAGGAAGAGTAGAATTCCTTTAAATTGTTGTGTATCGATGCAATATAAACATAAAAGATCACCTTGTATTCTCCTTACCTTCTAAAACCCATTGTTATGATGTTAGAAGAAGAGGAAGAAATCCAGGTACAGAAAACATGTTTAAATAGCTGAAATGATGGTGCTTGGTGAGTTTTGGTTCTAAAGGTACCAAATGAGGAAGCCGAAGTTTTCAAACTGCTGCATACTTTGACAAGGAAAATCTATATTTGCCTTCTAATCTACATTTATGACCTAAGTCAGGTAGTACACCTGGCTTACTTCTTTAGTGTTTTTATGCAGACAGTCTGTTATGCACTGTGGTTTCAGATGTGCAATAATTTGTAGAACAGTTTATTCCCAAGTACACCTTAAGCAGATACAATTTTTTTTTATGTATATAGTTCCTTGCCTTAATAAATATGCAATATAAATTTAAGCTAAGGTCTATTTTGTATATTTGTAAACTACATAGTAAAAGGACATTTTGTGGAGCTTGTATTTTGCATACTCAAAGTGAGAATTAAGTTTTAAATAAACCTACAATAATTTATCTGATTAAAAGACAAAATACTTGCAAGTATTGTTGTAGATAATAATAATAATAATTACTGTTACTCATCCAATAAATATTTATTGAGCCATTAAATCATATCATATAAGGTCTTGTATGTGGTAGAAATACTCTAAAAGGTGGGCTCAAATTAGTTACACTGACCACATATTCAAATGTCTATGGCCTGTCTGTACCTGGATGATCAGAATTAATACTGACAAATAAATTACATTCTAAAGAAAACTTCAATGACAAGTTTTAAAAGTAGCTTTCTTTGTTTATTTGGTTCATCCAAAATGCAAGAAAAACATTTTTTAAAACACATTTGGTCTCAGGATGCAATTAATAATGACAATAATGTGAATGGTGCACTGAAAACAGCAACTTTAAAATAATAAGCTCAAAAATTTTTTCACTTCAGAACATCATTTTACTGTGCCAAGATATAAAATATTGCAAAAATTTGTAGATGGTAAAAGTGTAACTCAAGTCTAAGAACAGCCATTCTAAAGGGAAAACATTTTCTCCTTGTGGAGATCTTCATTTTTTGCAATCATTAGCAAAAATAAGAAAAGAAGACCCTAAGTGGTTGGATGAAAAAGAGGAGTGATTACTAAGGTCTTCTCTTTTACGCCTACGGGAAAATTAGACTTGGTTTTCAGATTGTGTCTCTTCCTCCTAACAAGAAAATGGAAACACTTAGGAAAGTAGAACAAATTTTGCCTCAGGATAATTTCAGGAATTATTATAATTTTAGAATTCATCTATTTTGATAGATTACTCCCATTATAGAAAACATCACTTCCTCATGAGGTTTTTGAAACCACAGAATAGTCTCAAAAGATCTTTGTATATAAAAACATTATTTCCAGTTAACAAAGGTGGAGAATAGGAGTGTTTAATTAATGTCACTACTAATTGTTGTTGTTCATTCATTCAGCAAATAGTTATTGAGCTATTAAATTATATCGAATAAGGTCCAGTACATGGTAGGCACATTCTATGAAGGTGAATCTAAGTGAGATACACTAGTCATGTAGTCAAAAGCTTATAACTTGTCTACATCTGGATGTCCAGAGTTAATACTGGGAAACAAATCGTATTCTGAACCAACTTCAATGACAAGTTTTAAAATAGTTTTGTATATTCAGTTCCTCTAATTTTACTATTTCTCAAATAATAAAAAACACAGAAGAGAGGCATAGTCTAGGAAATGTGTGGGTTACTGACATTCCAAGTCATTATACTGAGAATGGACTGCTGAAAATAGTAAATGTACTGATTAAGAAAAAATATTTGTGAGCACACAACAAATCGAGAGCTAATGCAGTTAATATACAAAATGTTAATAAGTCAATATGTAAAAACACACAACTCAAGAGAAAAATAATCAAAAAACTAGAACCATAAGTAAATGATGAAAGATGTATAACTGAACAATATGTGCATGAAAAATGATCAAACTCACTAGTAAAGAGGAAAATTATAAAACCAAATGATGACACTGTCTTAACTTTTAGATTGGCAGAGCCTACTAATTTATACTTTCCTAGTATTTTTAAGAGCTAGGAAACAAGAGTTTGTATTGTTTCGGTAAAATTAAACATTTACAGAATCTTTTTCTTAGGAGGTCAATACATCATACTTTCAAATGTGCATAACTTTTAACCCTGAACTGAAATGTCTATCATATATATAAATCCATGCATGGGAGCAAATATATTTTTATAAGGACATTCATTGCAACACTGTAACAGAAAAAAACCTCAAAGCAATACAAACATTTATTTGCAGAGCAGTTTATATAAATACAGTACATTCATTAAAATAGAATACTATCTAGGTACAAAAATAAAATGTGTCTATCATAGGCCAGCAGTTTTCAAAGTGTGGTCTGAGGACCTTTAGTTATCTCTGAGACTATTTCAAGAGGTTCACAAGGTCAAAATCGTACCATAAAAATACTAAGATGTTATCAGTCTTCTTTTACTCTTTTAGAAATCCTCATTCATAACAGGTAGAATGGAGTTCTTTTAGAGTCTACATAATATATGATATGGAAAATGCAGAAGGAGCTAAGAAAACTTAGCTGCATTCTATTATATCAAACATTAAAGAAATCTTTAAAAATGTAAAATAAGTCTGCCCTTCTCACAAATACTTTCGTTTGTTTAGAAAATATGGTTGTTTTTAATAAAATGTTGTTTTAATTGATATTCAATGCTTTTATTATATTTTAAGTTAATGTTTAATGTAATTTTTAATTGTCATTTTACATTTCTAACATGGCAAATGTTGATATGTATAACCAACATAAACAAATATTTTTTGGAGTTCTTGATAATTGTAAGAGTGTAAAGGAGACCTGAAAATAAAAATTTAAAAGCTGACCTCAGCCAATATGCCGATCTCCAATCTAATCTTATTTCCCTCACAGTTTCATATTAGAAGTGCAGATATTTAGGAGAAAGAGAAAGGGAGAGAAGGATATAAATAAGGAAAAAATTCTCAGACAAATGGAAGCTATAATGAAGTAAGACGTATTCCTGCATAATCTTCCAAGTATATTGGATAGTGATAGGTAACTGGTATAAATGCTATAGATAAAATTATTACAATAAGATTATATATTGAAAGTCTTTGAAGATATTATTTTTTTGTTATTGTTTGTGTTTAGTGTTTATGTCCATTGTTTTAACATTTCAAACAAATTTTTTCTAACTAATAATTATTTTTATAATATTTGCAAAGTATAGAATACAAAGAAATCTGTATCTCTACTGCTGAGACTAATGACTATTATCATTTTGGTGTATTTATTCTGAGTTTTTTTATTATAATTGAGTCATTTATAAAGTAAAAATGAGTTTGTTTTTATTATTTTTTTAGGTAACATTTTTACAAACATTTCAATATTAATCCAATTATTATTTTATTATTATTTTTTCTTTTTTCCCTGAGGACTATATTGATAATCATCAAATTCCAGTTCTACCTTTAAAAGTTTCCTTATTAATAATTTTGGAGGTCTTCCTCTATGAAACTTCGTAAGAGTTTAACGTTGTTTTAAGGAAAATAACTAAACGCATATAAGAAGGGGGTCTCCTTTTTTAAGAGAAGTTTCGACACTTTAAGCAAAATATTGGCAGCAGATGTTTGTAGCTGTGGTTCTAAAACAACAGAAGCTTTCCTGACTAGGAGAGCCACTGCAGGGAAGTCATGAAATGAGGTTATAAATGATTAGACCAAATGTCACTGCTGTCAGGAAATTCTTTGGGAAGTGACAGAAACGTCTCAGAAATTTAGAAGTGTTCTCTGCACCACACAGGAAGAAAACCATCTGTGCATTTCAGCACTGGGGACCAGTTAAAATAATTATTGGCTGTCAGAAAATTAATGGCTACAGATGAAGAGTGGAGCTACCTGAAAAAAGGTATTAACAAATCCACTCATTATGGTTGACATTGTATTTCTGGAATGAAGGATAATTATTCACTTAAGTAAGACCTTACCCCTTAATGTGGATGATTTACGAAAGATAATTCCAATAGAAGCTGTCCCCCTGGCTGTCAGGATAAGAGTGTTCATTAACATAAACTAGTGGATTTTAGATACTTCTCTTTGATCATATCTATATTTTGAGAGCCACCTAATGCTGACCCAATCTCATGAAATTTATCAACCTGTTTTCCAGATTCTTATACTAAACAAAAATATTCCAGTTGACAATAGAAATATATACTTGATACTAATGGACACATATACTATTTGTATTAAGTTTTTCCAGTAAATAAATTTAATTACTCCATAAAACAAAGACTAATAAATGGCCAATTTGAAGTAACAAATAATTGACTAAATCAGATTTAGCAAATATCCGTCCATCACTCTAAACCCTCCAGCATTAAAAGTGCAGCAAATGTTTCAGTTAGATAAAAATATGGTCTTGTGGCATAAAATAAATCAGAACACTGTGAAAAAGTGGGAAGTTCACAATGTAATATACTTATTATCAATTAGACTTAAGATTTTCCATTTTAATACTTTTCTTCGAAATATCCTGTTCAGGTGGGTCAATATAATATTGAAGAACATACTGTTGCTTAAGACACAAGTATTCTCATCATAATCAAAGTGTTATGAATGAATAATGGATATATCTGTAGTAGAAAGTATTGGCGTTATTTATTTATTTTTGGACAAGGTCTCATTCTGTCACCCAGGCTACAGTGCAATGGCACAATCATGTCTCACTGCAGCCTCCAGCGCTCAAGCTAAAGTGATTCTCTCACCTGGTCCTCCTCAGTAGGTGAGGCTTCAGGTGCACACCACCACAGCTGGCTTTATTTAATTTATTTTTTTGTTGAGATGAGGTCTCACTATGCTGCCCAGGCTGGTTTTGAAATCCTAGGTTCAATCCTCCCATTTTGGCCTCCCAAAGTAGTGAGATCACAGGCATGAGCCACCATACCTACCCATTTTTTTTAAGTGGCCTATTTCAATATTTAAGTATTCAGAAGGAATAAATAATTAGACTTACAGCTACCAAAAACCTACTCTGAAACATATGCTTCAAAAATAACAGCACCGTTCACACATCATAAAGAAACATGTGGGAAGCAGAATCAGAGCATTTTTCTGTGTTTATAACTTAGAAGACTTCTGGAAGTGTAAAGAAATGCAGAAATACATCATTTAAAAGAAAATGACTCAGCCAGCCATAACACATGACCATTAAGACATAAAGCCAACAAATCATACCACATTCCTCATCAAGGTTCACAGTCAAGCTAACTACCATATATATATGTATTATATTTACATATTATATTAATATATTATTATATATTAATATTATATATTTATCTCTGCTAGTTTGATCTTTGTGTCTAAAGTCACTGTTGCCATTAATTAATGGAATTAATTAAATGAGGGGTACAAACTTTGATCTAATTCTAAATGGATACTTATTCCTAGCTAATAGGTAAGAAGAAAACAGGGCTAAAGTTTGGGAGGTTTTACTACTTTTACTGAATAGTATAAAAATCAGAGTTAAATGTATAACAATTACAACTAAAGTGTGAAGAAAAGCAAAGAAATTAAACATCGATCCCAAGACACAATGAAAATAATTCACAGTAAAACCAGAGTAAGTATAAGGTTTTAAGAAATAGTAATAACAGTATAAAAAGAGTTTAAAAATATTATTCTCTGCTCACAAAAGTATAGGTATCCATTCATTCAGCAGACTCATAATCATTATGGTTTTGGAGGAGAATCACCTGTGTTGGAACTATCATTTAAACATCAAGACAAAAAATTACTCAAGTCGTTTGCAAAAATGACGATTGACCCCATGTTACAGTGTCATCAAAACTATCATTTGAGAGCAGCACCCTTTAGACTGGGTTAGTCATTAAGGCAAAGACTAGACATGAAAGGTCATTTATCTTGCTTCGGCATCCACTCAATAGTAAGATAATCATCTGGAGGACATGAGAGAATAAAGATGCGCAAATTGTTCAGACCAAAATGTATAGGCTAGTTTTTTATCCTCTACACAAGTTAAACATTAGAGATTTCCTCCCTATCCCATCTTTACTGAGGTATAATTAACTAGTAAAAAGTTTATATATTTAAGGTGCACAATGTGATATTTTCAGATATATATATATATACGCATAGTGAAATGATGACCACAGTCAAGCTAATTAACATACATATCAACTCACGTAGTTATCTTTTACTGTGTGTGTTGTAAGCATATAAAAGATCTACACTCTCAGCAAATTTCATGTATCCAATATATTCTTAAATATAGTCAACATATGTACATAAAATCTCCAGAAATTATTCATCTTATATTTACAAGTTTGTTCCCTTTGACCAAAATCTACCCGTTTTCCCCATCCCTATACCCTTGGTAATGATCCTTCTCTGTTCTGTTTCTATGAATTTAACTTTTCTAGATTCCATGTGTATTAAATGAGGTACTACAGTATACGTTTTCTGTGTCTGGCTTGCACTCCAATGACAAATACCACTTGATCATAGTTTGTGATCCATTTAATGTGCTGTTAAATTTGGTTCACTAGTATTTTGTTGAAGATTTTTACTTCTATGCTTATCTGATACCTGTATGAGATACCTGTAATTTTCTGTCTTTACGGGGTCCTTCTCTTGCTTTACTACTAAGGTAATGCCAGCCTAGTAAAATGGGTTTGGAAATGTATCGTCCTCTTTATTTTTTTTTTGAAATAGTTTGAACATAATAGCTATTAATTCTTGAAACATTTGGTATAATTCACCAGTGAAGCCATTAGGTGATGAGCTTTTCTTTGAAGGGAGATTTTAAATTAAGGATTGTTATTGGTCTATTCAGATTTTCTGTTCATCAGGATTCAGTCTCTGTAGGTTGTTTTTTTCTAGGAATTTTTCTATTCCAGCCAATCTAATTTTTGACATATAATTGTTTATAATAGCTTATTATGATCCCTTTATTTCTGTGGTGTCAGTTCTAATTTCTCCTCTTTTATTTCTCATTGTATTTATTTAATTCTATTTTTTCAGAGTGCAGTAAAAGGTCTGTCAACTTTATCTTTTCAAAAAAACAATAATTAGTTTTATTGTTCTTTTCTATTGTTTTTCTGGTTTCTGTTTTATTTATTTATTCTCTGATCTTTATTATCTCCCTCCTTTTGCTAAATTTGGGCTTTTTTTATTTTTCTAGTTTATTGAAATGAAAGTCAGGCTGTTTATTTGAGATGTCTCTTTATCATGTAGACATTTAACACTCTAAACTTTTCACTTAGAAATGATTTTGCTGCATCCCATACGTTTTTGTATGCTATGTTTCCATTTTCTTTTGTCTCAATATGTTTTGATTTATCTTTTAATTTTTTGACACATTGGTTTTTCATAACTGTATTGTTTAATTTTCATATATTTGTAAAATTTCCAGTATATGTCCTGTTATTGATCTCTAGTTTTATACTACTGTTGTTCAAAAATATGCTTAATATGATTACAATCTTTTAAACCTTGTTAAGACTTGTTTTGTGGATTAACATATGATCTATTCAGGACAATGCTTTGTGCATGCTTGAGAAGAACATGCGTTCAGTTGTCTTTGGATGGAGTCCTTTGTATGTCTGTTGGGTTCATTTGTTCTAAAATGTAATTAGAGTCCAAAGCTTTCTTATTGATTTTCTGTCTGGATGATCTATTTGTTATTGAGAGTTGGGTATTGAAGTTCCCTACTATTATTGCATTGCTCTCTATTTCTGCATTTAGTTTTGTTAATATTTGCTTAACATATTTAGGTGCCTTAATAGTGGGTGCATATATATTTGCAATTGTTATGTCCTCTTGATGAAGTGACAACTTTATCATTATATAATTACCTTCATTGTTTCTTTTCTATGGTTTTTACTTCGAAGTATTTTTTGTCTGATAGAAATACAGCAACTCCTGCTCTTTTTGGTTTCAGCTTTCATGGAATATCTTTTTCCAACCCTGCCCTTTCAGTCTAAAAGTGTTCTTAAAGCTGAAGTGAGTTTCTTGCCAGTAGTATTTAGTTGCATCTTGTTTTAATCCATTCAGCCATTCTATGGGTCTTTTGATTGGAAATGTTAGTTCAGTTACCTTTAAAGACATTATTAATAGGGAAAGGCTTACTATTGCCCTTCTGACAATTATTTTCTGGCCGTTTTGTAGATCCTTTGATTCTTTCATCTCTCTTGCTATCTTCCTTTGTGAATTGATGCTTTTCTATAGTGATATGCTTTAATTTCTCTTTATTTTTTATGTATCTTCTGTAAGTTTTTGCTTCATGATTACTTTTAGCTTATATAGTTCACCCTATAGTTATAACAATCTACTTTAAACACATTACTTTGATTGCATACAAAAACTGTACACTGCTTCCCACCCAATTTTATGTTTTTATTGTTATAATTTACATCATTTTATCTTGTTCATCTATTAACAGGTGATTATGCTATAGTTATTTTTAATACTTTTGGTTTTTAACCTTTATACTAAAGTCATAAGTAATTAACATACTACCATTGCAGTATTAGATTATTATAAATTTGTTCATACATTTATCTTGACTGGTGAGTTTTATACTTTTATTTGTCTTCATGTTACTAATCAGCATACTTTCCTTCCAGCTTGCAGAACTCCCTTTACCATTTCTTGTAAGGCAAGTATAGTGGGGGCAAACTTTCTCAGCTTTTGTTTGTCTGGGAAAGTCTTTATCTCTCCGTTTAAGAAGGACAGCTTTGCCAGATAATATATTTTTATTTTGCAATTTTTCTTTCCAGCACTTTGAATATATCATTCTACTCTGTGCAGGCCTGCAAGGTTTTAGCTGAGAAACTCTATTTCTTGGCTGACAGTCTCATGCAGGTTCTCTTATATGTAATAAGCTTGTTTTTCTTGGTGCTTTAAAAATTCTCTTTGTCTTTGATTTTTGACAATTTTATTTTAATGCGTTTTAGTGCATCTACTTTGGGGAAAACTATTTGAGACTTGAGCTTCATATACCTAGATGTTCACATGTCTCTCCGTATCTGAAAATATTTCAGCCATTATTTTTTTAAATAAGAATTCTGTCCCTTTCTCTGTCTCTTCTTCTGGAGCTCCCAGACAGTGAACGCTTGCTTTCTTGATACGGTCCACAAATTCCACAAATGCCGTAGGCTTTGTTCATTTGTTTTCATTGTCTTTTTTCTCTTTTTTATCTCTGACTGAATATCTTCAAGTGATATAGCTTCAAATTCACAGATCATTTCTGCTTGATCAAGCCACCTGATGACACTCTCTATTGCAATTTTCATTTTATTCATATATTCTTCAGCTCCAGAATTTCTGTTGGTTTCTCTCATAATTTCTGTATCTTTATTGAACTTCTTATTTTGCTTATTTTTTTTTTCTGGTATCTTTGAGTTGTTTCTCTGTTTTCTTGTAGCACATTCAATTCACTTAAGGAAGTGTTCCCTTAAAACAATTATTTTAAAGCTAATTTGTCAGGCAATTTATAGATCTTAATTTTTTTGGTGAGCTTATTATTGGAATATTATTTTGTTCCTTTGATAATATATATTTTTAATTTTCTAATGTTCTTTGAAATCTTACATTGCTGTATTCTCATTTGAAGAAGCAGTTATCTCCTTCAGTTTTAATCCTTCACCAGTCAATCCAGACAGAGATTCTGAGCTCTCTTAGATTCACCTAGTGCTCTTAGACCTTTCCCATGGATGCATCTGCTCCATACCACTTGTTCCCTCTCATGGAGGAATTCTTAAGTCTGTATGCTGTCTCTCGATCCCACAAAGCCAGGACAGGTTCTGAGAACCTCCCATTTGTGTTCTCTATGGCAGTGTCCTGAAATGCTCAAGTTCATATGCCTTCTCTCAATCCTGCAGAGTCATACTTGCTGTCTGAGTGAGACACTTGCTCTTGCTGTCCATAGTGGTATACTAAGGGAGCTAACCTAGGGAGAGCTTGAGGTGCAGGGGGCACTTGTGGTGCCCATGAGCTAGCTGAGAAGGATCCACAGGCAAGGCATCCTAAGTCGTTCATGGGTGGACTTCCTTGTGGAGTCTATAGAGTGGTTAGTAGGGTCTATAACCTCCCTTTCCTGCTCCCAGCCTCTTCTAACCACTCAGTCATGCTAATTACCTCCATATCCTGGGTGGGGTTAGAAAGAAATGGATGTCTTGGGCAGCATCCCATATAGCTAGGGGAAGTGGGCACTTACTCACTATTTGTTTATCTTTCCATATGGGAATACTTGCAGGTTGAGGAAGCCTCTCTTGGCACTGGGCTATGCCCAGGGAAGGGGTGACATGGGTAAAGGGGTGACATGAGTAAAGTGAAACTGTTCTTATTTTCTTCAATACATCTATCCTTGGATACCTTTTGCTCCAACAGTGTGCTGGGGTTTTTGTGCTAGATGCCCAGACTCCCACAAAGGTACTATCACATCCATTGGTAATTATCAAAATCAGTGCTTCTGTGGGATATTATGGTAGTATGTTTCTGTTCCACCATCTTGCTCTAATTATTAGTGCTTAATAGATTTATTGCCTGGACATCGGTTTGGTTTAAGAGAAAGGATTTGCATCACACAAAAAGGAATCACAAGTCCTTTCTCTTTTACCTCCCTCTTTGTGTGTGTCTTTCTCTCAGTATAAACATACTGTTTGCACTTTTAAGCACATTTGTCTAGTCAAAGTATTAAATACATTATGTGCATTATCTTTTTTAATCCTTACAAACATCTTGTGATGTATATTTTATTGCTATCTCTATTTTACAGTTGGTTCAATAGTAATTTTTTTAAGCCCAAAGGAATGGTATAGATGGGAAAAAAGGAAAAGAAGACAGTACTATAGTGGAATAAGTCATTTGAGACCTATTAAACTTATGATGGTCACATACCAAAACTGATTTGAGATAATCTTTATCATATATAAAAATTGTATTTTATTATGTCAATTCTCCCATGCTAATTTTTTTTTGTTTAAGGTAAATGTCTATCCTCAGAAACTTAGGGTGAATAAAAAATGTGTTAACACTATTAACAAATCCTATAGAACTTAAAATTTTAGAAAAACAAGAGGAAAAATCAATCTAACAGCTTTTGGTAAACCAGGACCTCATATAAAATTACGAAGGAAAATAACTCCTATAACAGATTTGCTAAACATTTCTGCTTTTCTTTGGTAAAAGTATTCGATGAATCTTGAAATATTTGTTTTAATTTCCATGTCAGCAAGTATTGAGTGATTTATAATAATTAATTACAGTAACTATATGATTGAGTTTTCATATAATGATTTTTATATTCCTTTTCTTGGGTTTTATATTACCTTATATTAAAAATTCTTACTCTACATTCTTTTTGAATTATGAATCATTTTGTATTATTTTTGAGACATAAATTCAGAACTTTTAGAGCTTAAAAACATTTTGCACATTATTTTTACATTTATTTTGTAGCCAAGAACATTGAGAAGAAGCTAGGCCCCACCATGTGGGACAATGACCGAGGTAATTTTAAAAAGAAAAGCAGGGCTGCAACCCACACTCTTCACTTCTACTTAGTCCTCTAAACGAGAATTTGATCAGCATATTATGAGCAAACAAATATACTAATTTTTCCTTTTCTCATTCATCTTTGGCACTAGTCAACCTGTAGTAAGAGTTAAAGTAAAAAACATACAGTAGCCATACTTTAGTTCCTATGTATATGAAAGTTGTTTAAAATCCAGGATGAGTAAAGTTTCAGGGAGTCAAAAGTTCTCACAGAAGATCTGTTATTTTACATATGACATGTTTTTCTCAGATCCCTGAAGAACTAGATACTTAAACATGTATTGGTACAAGGTCATTGCTTTACTGAAATGGCTTTAACTTAATATAAATCATCTTAGCACCTCTGTATACCCCTGCTTTAAGGAAGGACATAGAAATCTGGAGTCTAGGGTCACTTTAATTCTTACTTGTCCACACTTATTGAGGTAACAGTCTAGCTTCCTGTGCTTCTATTTTCTGTTGGGTGTTTAAGATCAAATGGTGTTAAAAACATCACTGGAAATGAACGCACAAGTGGCAAAGAAACTGAACTGCAATTTGTGAGCTAAACAACTTGCTTTTGTATTTGATGCAATCACCAGAATAAAATAAAAGAGAATAAAACTTCTACTGTCTGAGTTGAAGTTAAATTTAAAGAAATAAAAATGAAAGAGTCAAAAAATATAATTTATAGTTAAGTACTAAAATTATCATGAACGAAAAGTCTCTAGGGGGCTTTCAGGGCTGTATCTCCATATTACATGCATACTCATTTTATGTATTTTACTCTGTCAAAGCTTTATGCATGACTACAATCAAAAGGACACATATTTTGAAATTTCCTTCTTCATTTTACCATGCTGGTAACAGCCTGCCTTGCAAATTCACAACCATCAGTTTTAATCTATTGAGTTTATTTATGAACAAGTGAGTTAAAAGCACAGCATGTAAAATTAAGGAAGAGCTGAAGACGGTATTCTGTTGGATGTCTGCTTGATATCTGCTCCAAGATAAAGTTTTTCTATGCACAAACTAAAATGTTAGGTTTTGAATTAAACCTTTGACTTTATTTTATGATCACCAATATGTTTAGTCAAATTTTTTAAAAAATTTAAATGTAGAAAAACATTCCTTTTCATGTTGTCCCCAGCACAATTTTATCAAAAACATCTCAAGGGAGAAGTAACAAGTGGAGAAAAAAAAATTACCTCCCACTAAAAATATTTGCACTGTATAATTAGCTGATAAACATATAGAAATGTAGCCCAAAGAAACAGAACAGCTTGCTAGCAAAATAGTATTCTCTTTAACTGAAATACCAAGACTTTCTAAACAGCTCCAAAATAAGGCAAACTTTTTTTAAAACAGTTAATTCCCTTGAACAAAGTAGTGAGTAGGGATAGAGGGACAGGAAGCACCATAATAATTCTGCAAGTTTTAGCCAAATATCCCACAGATCTTGGCATGAGAAACGGGACTGGAATGCAGTGTAAATAGATAATTCTTCTTAGCAGAGGCATTCTCCTTTTGATGGTCCTTTCTAGTCTTTTCTGTGCTGTAAGACCTTTGAAAAACATTGTCATACCTACATTCTGACTTATTGCCTGCCACTGAAATATGGAATGTGATAGGAATTTTTATGAAATCTTTGTCAGACTCAAGGTTTCATCAGCATCAACTCTATGCAGAATATAAATATTTTAAATAGTACACGCTCAATGTTTGGATAAAACAGTTTTTAAAAAAATTACCCACTGTCTCCTCTCCCATTGTGCTTGGATTATTTCACAATACTCCACTATGTATTGAAGATAAAAGAAGGCTATTGTGTTGGGAACTCTGGAGAAGCGAGATACAAGATTTAAGTAAGGCATGAAAAAGAGAAGCGATGAAACCAGAGAGATGGAAAATATATCTATGTTTATAATAGCTGCATGTTCAGCGAGTTGTACATTAAGACATGAGTAAAGAAATTCCAAATGAACATTGTAGACTAAGAAACTCACTTGCTAACAGCAGGCTGGATGCCAAAGACACACATCTCTTCACCCTTCTTTCTACTATATGGGTTATTACTGAACACACGGTTATCTTTAGAATGGGAAGAAAAACAAATGCTTAATTATGTAAATTGATTGCCAGGAATGCAAATATTTCCATTCTGCTTTGCTAAAGTCATTAAAAACACACACAGGGAAAAAAAATTACTACTTTTTTATAAATTAATTTTCCGTCTCTAGACTGTACAGTTTCCAATCCAACATTTGTTACCTTTGTTAGTCTGTGATCTTCCAAAGATTATTCTTTTTAATATCCATCTAGAGAAATGTGAAATTCATAATTTTAACTCTTTGAATGCCATAAAAAATTTAAAATATATATTTCTTGCTTAAGGAACTAGGTAATGTTGGGGACAATGTTGATAATCCATTTGTAGAAAATGTATGTATTCATGTGTTCTGTCCTCTTATGTCGCAAAGGGTTTGAGAGAAAAAGATAGAAGAAAATATACTTGGTGCATTGGTTTTTATGTTCTAAGTTACTTAATGCTAAACACTTTTCAGAAGAGTAAATGTGCATATCAACTGAGCAGTACATGCAGGTGATCTGAACAAATATAATCAAGTGGGCTCTTTATGATAAAATAAAGAATAATGTGATACTCACAAAAAGGCTCAAGTTGAAGGTAAACATCTAGAAAAGTGGAAGGAACAAGCCACCAAAGGGAGAGAGGAGTCTACAGTAATAGTGGCAACTCAGGGCTCTTTGGGATATAGGGCCAGTGAAATTTTGTGTGGCTGAAAAGTGATTTCCAGGAGAGCATGGCTAAGAGATTTAGGTTGGCAACTGAAGTTCTGTGCTATGCTGTACCTCCATTTTCTGTCTCTGTCTCTCTTTCTCTCTGTCTCTCCCTCTCTCTCTCTCTCTCTCTCTCTCTCACACACACACACACACACACACAAAGTCAAGTGTCTTACTGAAGCAAAAATATATGAACTGAGCTACTCCTAAGAAATCAAAGGTAAAAACAAGGAGGAACCAGAGAAATGACTGACTGTGTCTGGATGCTGTGAGGTTACCGAAGCATTTACTATGATTCAAAAGATTAAACAGAGACACAATCTTACTATTTCATTTCTGCATGTCTTTTCCTACATATAGAAAAGATCAAAAAGGCAATCCGTTTGGTCAGTTTTAGGTAGCCTGCCATCTTGTTCACTCTTAGTTCTATGGGTTACCTTGTAAATAGGCTACATTTAGATTCATTCATTGTTTTTCTTAGGTAACTTACTTGTTCCTGCTACATGCAAAAGGCAGTGTGATATTTAAATAATGCATCACTTATGGTTCTGGTTCTAAGAAACTTACGTAGGTTACTCTAATAGAAGTAACACAACATGGAATTGAGGGACAGTCTCTGATTGTAAGTCAGAATTGAGAGTTGCAGCCCTAGTTCAGTTAGCAACAAAGGAGTCGTGTGATATGGTCACTGTTTAATCTTCTGGGTGTATTTTTATGAAACAAAAGGGAACGATTAGATAAAATGTAAGAATTCTGGAGATCCAAAACTTTCATAATTCCAGGAGATTTCTTCAAAGTAATACAGATATGAAGGAAAGCAAAGTGATAATTGTCACAAGAAAGCCATTGACCATTGACACAGGGATCACCATCCTCACTGTCATATGGCCCTGAAAGAACCACTGCATTCAAAAATTTCATTAACATGTTAGTTGTCTTTTTTTCCTGTTTGTTGTCTTCACTATAAATTATTTCTGCTAAACTCCACTGATGGCAGTTCAAATTAGAATGCATCCATAACTGTCTTCTAGGGGAAGTACAGGTGACTTATGGAGGGTTCTACAGCAATTCAGAAAGGATAGCTGGGTTCTAGCCCCCATAACAACATAGCAGAGGTACCATCTTAGATCAGGCACTTAACCTCTCATAAATAAGCACAATAATTAACTTGCTGGAACGTAGGTAGCTACACTGGAGGTCCATTCTAATTCCAAATTCTGTGATTCTTAAACCACTCAATTCCCCATTTGCCTCTCCTTCAAGCCTTGTACAACTAAACAACTTGGTAAAGATGTGTGACCGAGCTTGGTAGTCTAGAATGTGTCATTTCATCAGACTTTATCATTTACCATCTTCCCCATTAACTTCTAATTCTTGTGACTATTTCTATTGTACAGTGGAGAAAAATAAATTTTAGAAAAGTGAAAGGATTGCACGCTCAAATAAGTATACAAGTATAAGTAAGCCATCAAAATGGGCAACATGAAGGTGATCCAAGGAAAACTATTAATCCAGGGCTATGCTCCAAGAAATGCAGGTGATTTGAACAAACTGAAGATGTTAAGTATCTAATATCAACTAACAGGATGATCTCCTGGAGCATCCAGAAAAGAACACAGCCCTGGTGACAGCCCAGTGAGACCTATTTCCAGCTTCTAACCTAAAGAATTGTCAGATATTAAGATTATGTTATTTTAAGCCACACAGTCTGTGGTAGTTTGTTACACCAATAGATGCCTAATACAGTAGCTAACCAGAATACACAGTCAAAAGTTAAAAATGACACTAGAGTTGTATGTGAAATTAGGGAGAGATCCTAATTGTGGGGCTGAGAAGAGAAGTCTTCATGAAAGAGGCACGATTAATGTGGTACTGAAGGATATGCTGATTTTTGTCTTGTAGAAATACATAAAAAGGATATCTCAAGTAAAAAATACAGTGTGTGTAAAGATTGCATGAAAGGAAGCATAAGATTTTTATGGTGAACAATGGCTATAGAAGACTCATGGTTTATAATGTCATAAGTTGCAAGCAACATTTTAACTAATGTTATTAATGCAAATTAAAACATCTATAGTAATAACTAAAGCTAAAATTCATTTTCATACCTATCTAATCATTGATATACATGCCATCAGAATACAGCACTGACAAGCCACTTGGAGACTTAATGACCCCATTGACTCATACCAAAATGGAAAAAGAGCATTTATCTTTCAAAAGCTTTCAAAGGAATCATTTATAATCATGACAAGAATAAGAAAATTCAAAATAACATAAAAGAAACACTGGATGTTTACTATATGTAGAAGATACAGTGCTTTCTAAACACTTTATTTAATTCTCAGAATTCCTTGAAATGGATTTATTAACATCATCTATAATATTAATGCCTAATCTTAGAATAATTAGGCTTAGGTCTTGTAAATGGGTGACAGAGCTGGGATTTGAATTTTGGGGAAGCAAGTTCTTAACCAGTGTATTAGTCTGTTCTCACACTGTTAATAAAGACATACCCAAGACTGGGCAATTTATAAAGGAAGGAGGTTTAATTGACTCACAGTTCCACATGGCTGGGGAGGCCTCACAATCATGGCAGATAGAGAAGGAGGAGCAAAGTCATGTCTTACATGGTGGCAGGCAAAAGAGCATGTATAGGGTAACTCTTCTTTATAAAACCATCAGATCTCATGAGACTTATTCCCGATCACAAGAATAGCATGGGAAAACCCACCCCACAATTCAATTACCTCCCACCAGGTCCCTCCCACAACACATGGGGATTATGGGAGCTATAAGTCAAGATGAGATTTGAGTGGGGACACAGCCAAACTGTATCAGTTAATATGTCTCATGTACAACAAATAAAAAATGAATGATTGCTGGGTGCAATGGCTCATGACTGTAATCCTAGCACTCTGGGAGGCTGAGGTAGGTGGATCACCGGAGGTCAGGAGTTCAAGACCAGTGTGGTCAACATGGTAAAACCAGGTCTCTACTAAATATTCAAAAAATTCTTGGTGGTGGGTACCTGGAATCCAAGCTACTTAGGAGGCAGAGGCAAGAGAATCACTTAAACCCAGGACGCAGAAGTTACAGTAAGCTGAGATCATGCCACTGCACTCCAGCCTGAGTGACAGAGCAAGACTCTACCTCAAAAAGAAAATGATGAAATAGCTTAACTTAATTTTAAGAACTGTTTGAAGACTTTAGGGCAATGAATAATATCTTCATTTGCTATCTTCCAACTGAATAAAAGATTAATTAAATTTCAGAAAAACCCAAGTGATAATAAAAAATGCTCATTGTAAAATTAATCATACATTATTTGATGTAAATTTTTAGTTTCTTGGTTCATTAGCAATCAGCAGCTATATTCATAAAAACAAATATAGCATTCCCTTTTTTAATTAGCATGCTTTGTTCCTATACGGCTTCTGAGCTAGATTTCACCGGAATTTATCATATAGGGTTACAACTGCAAACTAATTTCCAAGTTTGTACACATATAACCTTCTCCATCGGTAGATGAGTTGATATTATCTCCCATCAGGTCTAAAATTTCTCATGCTGAAATTGCTGTGAAGTAGTAATAATAAAGAAAAGAATTACTGAGCATAACTCACCTTGATAAGGATCTGGATTTTATTGGAAAAGCAAAGGGAAGTTGATAACAGATTTAAACAAAGAAGTTGTGATCTGATTTGTTTTTTTTATAGATCTGACCCTTCTGTGAAGACTAGTGTCTTAGTCCATTTTGACTGCTATAACAATAAGCTGGGTGGCTTATAAGCAACAGAAATTCATTTCTTGCAGTTATTCAGGCTGGGAAGTCCAAGATGTAGACAGCAGCAGATTCAGTGTCTGGTGAGGGCCCACTTCCTCACAGATGGAATCATCTCATAGGGTCCTCACATGGAGGAAAGGCAAATAAGCTCCCTCTGAACTCTTTCATAAGGACATGTATCCCATTCATGCATGCTCCACCCTCATGTCCAATTCACCTTTCAAAGGCCCTGCATCTTAAAACCATTACCTTGGAGGTTAGGATTTCAACACATGAACTTGGGGGGGACATAAATGTTAAGGTCATAGCAACTAGATTAAATGTAACCAAGAATGAATGTGTGAGATTATGGAGGCACCTATGAAAGTAACGCCATTCATGGCTAAATTTTCTTTTTAAAAAGAAAGTGTCAAGTATTACCAAGAGTGTGGAGAAACTGGAACTCTTATATATTGCCGATGGGAATAAAAATAAGAACAACTAAACCCCTCTGGTACAAAACTCCTTGGCAAAATCTATTAAAGCTGTATTTACATACCTTATGACCAAGTAATTTCATTCTTAGGTATAAAATAACTATTCATAACAGAAATAAGTGCATGTGTTCACCTAAAGACATGTTCTAGAACTGTAATGTCCAATATAGTAGCCACTAACCAGATATGACTACTTAATAAAAATTAACTAAAATTAGTAGTTTATTTCTTCTGCCACACTAGCCACACATTTCCAGAGGTCAAAAGCCACATGCAGCTAAAAGCCACCATATTTGGCAGTGCATATTAAGAAAATGTCTGTCATTGTAGGAAGTTCCATTGCACTATGCGATCTTAAAATGTTTTATTGTAGCATTGCTAGTAATGAACAAATGTTAGAAATGACCTAAATGTCTGTCAATGGACTGTGACATATTCACTCAAAGTGATATTACATAGCTATGAGGATGAATTAGCATTGAATCTCACAAACATATTTTTGAGTGAAATAAGTCAGGCATAGAAGAATACAGACTTTTTCAAATTATATAAAGTGCTAAAGAGATAAAACTCATTTATTTTGTTAAAAGTCAGGACAGTGATTATCCATGGGAGTTGGAGGGGTACTGACTGAGAAGGAAAATGAGGAGATCATTGGGGAGGGTATAGGACTGTGTTCAGCTTGTGAAAATGTGTCTAACTATATATTTATAGTATGCAGATTTTTCCCTATATGCATAATGTTAAACTTTATTTAATAAAAGCAAATTTTAAAGTTAAGCTGCAACACAAATTTTAAATATGAATTTTAAAATGTAAATATTCATAATCTCCTCAATGCTAGAAAAAGTGAGATATTTGCCTTCCTGAACTAAGCAATAAATTATAATGAAATACTCCAAGTATCACACTTTACTAAATATTCCTTTCAAACTTTTTAAAATAGAGCACATAATGTGCATATGAAACACTGGAGGATTTTAGAGTATTTCTTACCACTAACCATACCACCTTCCACCAGAAAAGACATCTCAAATGTAATATGGCAGCCATAACACCATCATAGGTAGACATGAACAGTGATATTAATGAAGGCCTGCTAAGGTTGCCCAGTGTCACACAGCAAATCAGCAGTGGGAAATCAAAACAAACCCATATCATCTCCATGCACTCTCTCTAGTATATTGCTTTATCTTTCTACTTGGAATTTTTGGCCCTAAAGCCAATAATTTATGGCATAAATTGTCATTGGATACATTGAAATATGTAGCCACATCAAATAGAGAGTGGAGTTTTGGAGAGAAACTCAATCTAAAGCCAAAATTAATCGAAGTGTCTCTGAATCTGACATTCCTAGAAGAAACATTACTGTGACTATCAATTTATTCCACCAAGAGAGTGCAGAGTAATATGTTTTAATGTACTTTCTTTAGGTCTGCAATGCAAGTTTGATTTGTTTTTCCCAGAAGCAATTTACTTTTAAATTCCAACGCCTTAGACGTCACTGAAGAATGTTTTGGACTACTTAATCACAGCAACAGGGATTAAACTGGGAAACTGGCAGAAATAGTCTGTTTAAAATTAGGCATTCACTGGTCTGAAGGAAGTGGGAAATACAATTCTCAAATACTTGCAGTCACACACTCAGACTTAGGAAGTGGTGAATGGCACAGAATGTTCTGAAGGATGCAGTGTGTCAGAGCAGATGTAAAAAAAGAGCAGCACCCGCCCCTGTGATGAAAAGCACACAAGAAAGCTTTAAGCCCAGTGTTTTAGGACTACCATCTTTACGCAGTTTGTAAAATTAAAATCATATATTTGAGTTTGAAGTAATGTCCCCATTAATGAACATATGATGAAAAAATAATGCTCTCTAGGAATTAGTGACTTAGTTGAGAAAAAGAGCCAGACATATTTAATTCCTTGTCACTTCTTTCCATACTTCTGTTTTCTAATTACAGAAAGAAAAAAAATGATAAACTTTCCATCAGAATCTGATGTGGCCAGAAGCAAGCAGAAAGAAACAAAGCCAAGACCTTAATGATATTCCGCAAACATATTTTCATATGGTACTCTGATATCAAAAACCGAGAATGAGACTTAGTTGTTAACCTATGTTTCAGTTTCTTAAATAGTAAAATGTTCCCATCAATCAGATCTCTAGAAATTCTTCTGTTGTACTTTCCAGAGAATAATTGTATAGGAAATCACTCTAATAGTCTGGCTTCATAAAAAGTGTTGTAGTCCCTCACAGGTGGTTTGCTTAGTGTATGACTGGAAAAACATGATTTAGTTGAAGGCATAAATCGTACCTAAATTGATATGCTTTCTTTATAAGTCTATGCTTGTCAGCTTTGCTTTGCATAACTCAGTATTAAGTGACTGCTGTCCCACTTTGTGTTGGGGTCATGTCAAGAACCCTGATTCCTGTTCACTGGGATTGTAGACCCTTTCCAGGTATAGAAATAAGACTGAAATAATCTGGAGGTCCAGGAGGTTACTAAAGATAGAGTTCATGATTTTGAATTAAAGAGGTAAATACAAAATCCTGGGACAATGGAAAGTAGAGAAAGTTGTAGAAAAGAAATCAAGAAACTTCATAACCTAAGCAAAATTTTAGATAAATAAAAGGAAAATCAAATTGTACCTGGAGGCTTACATTATATGAAAACCTACTCTAAAAATGTCCATCAGTGATCATATTGATAGATATGTATACTTGGCTATATGGATAATGAATTCCATTTGGGCAGAAAAACAATAAGAGGATATATGAACTTAGATTTCACATTTGCATTTCTATAGGAAGCTAATGTATTCCAGTGATAAAACAGGATGATTCTAGGCAATCAGTATCTCTACTAGAGTGTTGAGGAGTCTGATAATAATGGTTGCTTCCCAGGAGGGAAACTGGAGAAGCTTTGTTTGTTTATTGAAATAGGATCTTGCTATGTTGCCCAAGTTGGTCATAATCATCTGGGCTCAAGCAATCCTCCCGCCACTTCAGTCTACAGAGTAGCTGGGTTTTAGGCACCTGCTACCATACCCAGGGAGAATTACTTTTTATTGTGTGCTTTCTGTTTTCTTGGAATTATATAGCACCATGTGTATTAATTAGTTTACAAAGTAACACTTTGAACTGTCTATCCAATGGCAGTTTACCTGAGTAACAGGAAAAGGACTTTGAATGATGTAATCTTGCAAAGCAAAACCTAATTAGTGACAGAAAATATCTTATGGCAAAAGGGGATACTTGTATTCTGAGTTTATAAATAGCTAAGTTTGAATAAAATGAACACTATCCTTTGAACTAGCTGATTTGAGCACAAGAGGAAAATAAAGTTAAGACATAAAATGGCATTCGATTGAACTAACAGATAAATTAACATGGGAACTATCAAACTCCTCTAATAGAAAAAGTCTGTGTTTTACAATCAGAAAGGATTCAATTGTTGCCTTCAAAAATAAAATCTTTATTTTCTGACATTTCAGTTAAATAAATAGACCACAGTATTTAAATTTACCATTTTTTGTCACACACACACACACACACACACACACACATATATTTAGACAAAGTCTTGCTTGTGTCTCAGCCTCCCAAGTAGCAGGGACTACAGGCATGCATCAATATACCCAGCTAATTTTTGTATTTTTTAGTAGAGACAGGGTATCACCATGTCGGCCAAGCTGGTCTCAAACTCCTGGACTCAACTGATCCACCTGCAGTGGCCTCCCAAAGTGCTGGCTTTACAGGCATGAATCACTACAGCCAGCCTCATTATTTTTTTATATAAGGAATATATATGAAAAGAGTAGCTTTGACCCTTTAAGTCTGTCTATATTCACCAAAAAGTTAGCTGACCTCAGCTATCCCTGATTTTCATATACTAGAAAATGTCTTCTGAGCTGCTAATTTAGACATAGAGAATCTGATAAGTACCCTGAACGTAAATATAGTACCACAGAGAATCTTTTGCATATATACACAGAAAGAGAAGCTGACGGACACCCACTGCTGCATTGCTGATAACAGTGGAAAATGAAGGATTAAATAAATGCCCATAATTTAAAAATTAGATAAATAAATGGCTTTACGTAGCATGCAAAATGAAAGGGCTAGATCCATACGTAAATCTCAAGACCATGATGTTCAATTAAAAATTTGCTAAAATATATTTCGGTGCCATTTAAAAATTTTAAAAATACCCTGGCTAATATAACACATCAGTAATTGGTAAACCATGGCTTGGAGTCCAAATCTGATCTGTCTCCTGTTTATGTAAATCAAGCTCTCTTGGAATACATCCACCTCTATTTATTTTTGCCTTGTTTATGGCTGTTTTTTATTGCCAAAAGAGAAGAGCTGAGTAGCTGTCATAGAGAGGTTATGACCCACAAAACCTAAAATAGTTACTATCTGGTCCTTTAAGTAAAAGTTTGTAGACTTCTGTAATATATGACTAGGGATATGTAATGGAACAGCAGTCTGCAAGGGCAAGGTGCACACTACTTCAGGAGAAAAGATTAGCACACTTGATGTTTCACTTTACATCATCAGTCTATGAACATAATACAAGTCCCTGACATCTTTTTTATCTTTTTGGGTGGGAATGAAATGTATTCTTTTTTTTTTAAAACTTTTACTAAAATTTTCTGGCTCTAGAAAACTACCTTTTTAGAAATATTTAATGCAACTTTAAAGTCTAATACTTTGCATTTTCATTATGTGGGTTTTGTATAGTAAAACTTAGCATCCATGCTTTCAAGAAAGGCAAAGGTAGCTACCATGGAAATAATAACTTTCATTGAATTACTGAATTCAACATAACTAATTTATGCTTATTCAACATTAGGCTAAACAAGAAGCCACATTATATATTTTCAAGGGATGCAAAGTAAATAAAAGGCATCCTGATTATTAGTTTATTAATAACATGGATGCCTGAAGAAATTAACCAATAGTTATGGTATATTGGTTGATTAATAACTAGTACATAGTAAATAGTGTTTTTCTTATCCCAATTCAGACTCTGTGGAGGATATCAAGATTGCATTAGAAGTTTTATAGTATTCATAGGTTTCAAAACATTTATGTTTAAAGATTATCATCGACAATAAAACATTTTATAAGGACATTGTTGATAACAATGCATAAGCCTTAATTATTGAGAAATTCTATCAGTAGGGTCAAGCAATATCAAATGTCAACTAAAAAATGTATAAATTATTAAGTGGGAAATAATAGAAACAATATACACATGGATAAAAATGTAAAAAAATCATAGCCCCAGAGTTTTGAAAAAAATTAACATTAGAATTATATTTTACTTATTAAACAAGCAAAATTTTAAACTAATAACAAAATGAAAGGAGAAAACAATAATGTTGTATAATATCAGTAGGAAAAATGTTATACAACTTCTTAGGTAGGTCATTTACTAGTTATTGATTGAAGTTAAAATTTTTAATGAAAAATATAGAAATTGAATATTAAATAAGCTCATATTTAGACAACACAAGTCAAATGTAACATTGATTAATTATATATCTTTCTCATTATACCTATATTCATTTATAAATCTTTGTATATGTAAATCTAAATTAGAAGATTTTTGAAAAATTGAAAATAGTATTAAGGACAACTTGTTATAAAAACATCTGACCTAACATAGAGTATAGCATACAGCAGGTGGCAATCAATCTTTAATAAATGAGGGAACAAATCAATGAATGCATGATTATATTGGTGGTTCAATAATAGATTAACTGCAGAAGAACTACTAAAGTAGACTGTTAAATATACAATGACTCTTTATGCTTTTTTTAAAAAATATTCTATTTCTTTTCAAAAATGATTTCACATGGTTTATCATTTTTTTCCTACCAGCCCACAAAGGCAAAGTTCCCACTAGGAATATAATCGTCCAATATAGAAGGTGACATTGTATTAATAAACCTACTTTCTATATTAAGCATGCTGAGCAAAAGCATTTCCTTTTTCTGATATTTTCTTTTCCAAATGCATGTTGACTTCTACTTTCAGATTCAATCAGAAATAATCAGATTTTAAGAAAACACACAATTACTAAATTCAATTTATGTCTTTCAAAATGTGCCTTTAGAAAATTTGGAAATGCGGCCCTGGGCGGTGGCTCATGACTGTAATCCCAGCACTTTGAGAGGCCAAGGTGGGCGGATCACCTAAGGTCAGGAGTTTGAGACCAGTCTGGCCAACATGGTGAAAACTTATCTCTATTAAAAATACAAAAAATTAGCCAGGCATGGTGGTGGGCGCCTGTAATCCCAATTATTCAGGAGGCTAAAACAGGAGACGCGCTTGAACCCAGCTGGTGTGGCTACAGTGAGAGGAGGTTGCAGTGAGCCATGATCCCATCATTGCACTCCAGCCTGGGTGACACAGTGAGACTTTGTCAAAAAAAAAGAAAACAAAACAAACAAAAAAACGCTCAACATGGTGAAACCCCGTCTCTACTGTAAACACCAAAATTAGCCAGGCGTGGTGGCAGGCGCCTGTTATCCCAGGTACTGGGGAGGCTGAGGCGAAAGAACACTTGAACCTGGGAGGCAGAGGTTGCAGTGAGCCGAGATTGCGCCATTGCACTCCAGCCTGGGTGACAGAGTAAAACTCCATCAAAAAAAGAGAGAAAGGAAGGGAGGGAGCGGAGGGGAGTGGAGGGGAGAGGAGGGGAGGGGAGGGGAGGGAAGGGAAGGAAGAGAGAAAATTTGGAAATGCACCCTATTTTAATTTTTAAAAAGAATAATAGGTAACAAGGCATTTTATATATACTTCATTTTTAACTTATTTTTTAGCTACTTAGATGCTCTTTGGGATCAAACATGTCTTAAGTACACTGTGCCAACTTTTTTGACTCCCAAAAGTTTTCTGGGTTTGAAAATGAGTATTTTCTAAGGGTGGCTTTTTGTGTAAAAATGAAAAGAACTGCACATTATAAGCATTCATAATAATATTTTTATATTAAAGGGTTTCTAAGCACCAGAAGAACCTTTGATTTCTGGACTTGGCCACATTGAACTTCAACAGAGCAAATTACAATCAAAGGAAGAATGCTTAGAGGTTGTGCCAATTAACAACAAAAAAGCTGGTTTTATATCCAAATGATAATCACAGCAGAGGCTTGCTGAAATGTTCACCAACATCTGTGTTGTGTTTCTCTTGGGCATACAACCAGATTACATTTCCCAGCTCACCTGCATGTAGGGGATTGGGTCATATAATGGAGTTCTGTCCAGTGAAATGTGTGTGTGTGTGTGTGTGTGTGTGTGTGTGTGTGTACGCGCACGCGTGCGTGCATGTGGGGGGAGGGGGGTGGATGCACATGACTTTTTGGCTTTGGTAATCAGGCGGTCCTCTGTGTTTCATCTCGTCCTTTGCCTGCTAACTGATATGAAGAGGGTCCAGTAAAAGACTCAGATGCCCTTAAAGAGGTTCAGTCATACGTCAGAAAGGTCTGAATTCCTACATGTTGATGTAAATTAGAATCCATACTCCCTACACATCTACAACACTGGACTATGAAACAAGTAAAAATTAATGTTTACTGAGTTATGGCAAATAGCCAATAATTGCTAAAGTAACAGCTAATATACTACTCAATCCAATCCTCACAACCCCCTCTTCTGTTTTTCATTTTTATTTTTACTTCAATAATTTTCGGGATACAGGTGGTTTTCAGTTACTTGGGTAAGTTGTTCGGTGGTGATTTCTGAGATTTTGGTGTACCTATCACCCAAGCAGCATATGCTGTACCCAATGTGTGGTCTTTTATTCCTCACCCCCTTCCACCCTTCCCCGTCCTTGAGTCCTCAAAGTCCACTGTGTCATTCTTCTGCCTTTGCATCCTCATAGCTTAGCTCCCACTTATAAGTGAGAACATATGATATTTGCTTTTCCATTCCTGAGTTACTTCACTTAGAATAATGGCCTCCAGTTCCACTGGAGTTTCTGCAAAAGACATTATTTCATTCCTTGATATGACTGAGTATTATTCCACAGTTCATATATATACCACTTTTTATTTATCCACTTGTTGACAACCCCTTGTTCTTAATTTTAAATGTTAACCCTATTATTAAAAAAGAGCAAACTGGAATTAGAGGGATTGCCTTCACCTTCTAACCAGATGTTACTTCAAAGCCCATGCTCTTAAATATTATAGTATATTGTTTCCTAGGGAGAAATGTGAAAGCTAAGAGAAAGGAGAATGAGATACAACTATGGTTTTAAGTCTTTAAAGTTCTAAAAGAGATGACTATAAATAATAACTGCTACACGGCAGTTGACGTGGGTGATATCTAAGGTTTTGGGTGTGCATGGAAGGTAGAGTGCAGATAAGAAACTTAGAAATGTGGGAATGATCTTAAATGACCACGGTTAATGCTGGTTCCTGCATGTAAAGTTAAGTGGCAACCAAATCACTCTTATCTTGTGCTGCAGTTGAGGATGAGACATCAGGTTCCTTTAGAATGTCCTAGGGAGAGGGAAAAGGAGGGTGAGGTAACGTTCAATCACTTGTGCTTGGATGACCGTCTTTGCTGTTACAAACGTGTTGTTCCACTCCTCAGATGTCTTTTTCCGAATATTAGTTCCACCAAGAGATGCATCCCCTTAGATTTTTCAAGGAAACCCTCACTCTGAAACTTTATCTTTTTTAAGGGAGAGCAGATAACAGAGGGCTGTGTGTTAAATATCTGTCTTCCTAAATTAGCATTAGTTATTTTCCAAGCTCTTACTGTTCTCTAGAAAGTGGTCCATAAAAGATGAAAAATGAGATGTCAATTTTGAAAGGCTGTACGGCACATCCAAGTTTTCTGAGGGACCAGTAACTTTCTAGAAAAATATCCGAACTCATCCTTTTTTGGAGCTATTTTCCAAGAATTTTATGGAAATGCTATTTTTACATGAATAAAGTATTTCAGAATTGGTTTATCATATTATGACTTAGGTATGTATCAGGACCCATAAAATATTGAAAAAAGGAATGGCCTTAAGAAATTTATCCTAAGCAAATTATTAAGAATCTGTGAAAAGGTGTAGCCACACATGTATTTCTCACATCCTTATCTATAATATTGAAAACTGAAAATACCATTCATGTCCAATAAAAGGAGATTTATTAAACACCACGGCCAATGAAACCACTAAAATTCATATATTTATGTAAAGAAGTTCATGATATACTACTGCATGAAAATAACAGGTACTACAGCAATATATAATATACAATATCATTTTTATATATGCACATGTACATCTATGATACACACACAGATGCACATATGATTAGTAAGCTAAAAAATCAATACTCAAAATATAATGAAAATGCAATTTATTTATATGTTCAACCATCTTATTGAACTTTATTTATGAAGTGGGAGATATCATCTTCCCCTACGCCCAGAAGGCATGGGCAAATGCACGCTCTAGGCTTTCCTGGTTACTCTCAGAGAAAAGAAAAACTTTTTCTCACTTTTGGCAATAAAATTATTTTCATTTTAATACTCCAAATGCAAATTTCATATAATAGCCAAACATGTGAGCCTAACCTAGCTTTAAACATGCCTTCCATTCCAGGTTTTAGGTGGGCGGACTGGATCCCAATACTGATGGGTTTTACAATCAAAACAGTTGGTTGGCTCTTACCTAACCCTCTAGATTTTGGGAAACTGGGCAGAGCAAGTCAGATCCCAGTTCACAGGTGCTTTTAGCATTTTTGAATCTAAGTCAAATACCAATACCTAGAGTCTTCCAACAGCAGAACAAACATTTCAAAGCGCTCAGTGAAGGTCTCTTTAAAACTCCCCTCACGGCCGGGCGCAGTGGCTCACGCCTGTAATCCCAGCACTTTGGGAGGCTGAGGAGGGTGGATCACGAGGTCAAGAGATCGAGACCATCCTGGCCAACATGGTGAAATCCTGTCCCTCCTAAAAATATAAAAAAATTAGCTGGGCAAGGTGGCTTGTGCCTGTGGTCCCAGCTACTCGGGAGGCTGAGGTGGAAGAATCGCCTGAACCCAGGAGGCGGAGGTTGCAGTGAGCCGAGATTGCACCACTGCACTCCAGCCTGGCGACAGAGCAAGACTCTGTCTCAAAAAACAAACAATGAACAAAAAACCCTCTCCTCACTAACCTTTTCCTCAAAGGTAGGGGAGGTGGTGGGAAGGTAAAGATTCATAGCAGGGGAATCGCTCTGTCCCAAGATATCTTTTTATCAATCCCTTCCTTCTCTTTTGTCTATAACCTATTCTTATATTTTTAATTTATCTGAGGGGTTTGTATCCAAACATGTTATCACATTCTTGGAACCATTTTCACTGTAAATCCATATGTAGGGGAGAGGAGGACATCTGACTCACACTCATTTTGTTCCCTGATTACGGTTCTGTCAATACCTCAGTGAAAGTTGAAACCCCATTTTAAGAAGTCCCACTTTAACATCTTATGTCTATTACTATAATAAAATACAGACTTACAACAAATTATCAAACATGACACTATCTATTCCACAGGGATTGACATGTAGAGCCCATATCTGGGGGCAAAATGTATAGCGTCATACACATTCATAAAAAGGCCAACCATTCATAAAAAGACCAATCTCTTCCACAGCTTTCTAAGAAATGGCAAAACACACCCTCAGCAATCACCAGCAACCATGGTTAGCTCGTCAACCAAACTCCAAATCAATGCAAGACGTCTGGGAAAGTGAGGGAAAAAAAGAACATTTTTGAAGTCATTAGTCTTTATCCTAATGGCCAAAAAAGATTAGCGATAGCTTTGAGAAGCAGACACTGAGATCTGAATCACTGGCTGGACATCTGCTTAGTGTGGGCATTTGATTATCTAAATTATTTGTAATTTAGCAGGAGAGAAAGAAACTGGATGGAATAACAGGGGAGAAAGGGATCAAGTTTTGAAGCAGCCTCATGCCTTCTCTTTAACATGGTAAAGATAAATGTGTCTCCTATGAGTCCTTAGAATAAAGGCTCCATGAGAGCAAGGGTTTTTTTATGGCTTTGCACTGATGAATCTCAAGAACCTAGAATAGAATGAAGCTCATAGAAGGTGCTCAAAGTATTTGCAGAATAAATGTAGTGAGCATCACAGAAGAGAGCCAGTCTGTGCTGCCCTGCTGTATACTAATTAAGAAGGCTGCTTGTTCAACCGCTGCCAGAGGCTGTCTGGGGAAAGGAGTGCCCCAGGATGGTAGCTGGGCTGGTACAGGTGGATCTGGAGATATCTCTTGCAGGTCATGGAACTGTGAAGTGGAGCAGTTCCAAAAGACCACACTAGAGAGCCCCAAGGAGACCCCCAATCTTCAGTGATCACCTGAAGATTACACCATCTGAACACAGAGAAAAAAAATTCCCTCATTTTCCCAGGGACTGAAAATAGTTGCCTTTCTTCCCTCTTTTTTACCCCAACCCCAGTACCACAAGATTCAGACTTAAACTTAGACTTAAAATAGAGAAAGAATTATCCTGGGATCAGATGCCACAACTGTAGACCTCTGCAGTCAAATTATTAGATGATGCAATTTTATGGAGAAAATGTTCATTGTCAAAGAAATGAGTTTGGGAAAATACATATACATCAAAAATAAGTAAGAGGTTTCTTTACTAGGAGAGATCGTGTTATTATTTTGGTGTATTTTCTATTGGTTTCTAAAAAATAAATCAATATTAGTATGTTCTAAAAACCAAATGTAACCAAAAATAACTCAGTATATCATAAACCTGTTACTTGGAAATAAAAAGCTTTCAAGAATGTTAAGAGAAATATAATTACTATTATTACTATGGATTTATCCTAGAATAAAAAGTTGTGGATATACACATACACATATATGTATTTGTGTATGTATGTTTATGTGTGCCTTTGAAATGTCAGCTGGAAGGAGATTCCTCAAATGCCAAATAGGTCCAAGATAGTTTGAAGATTTCAACCATCCATTAATTGGAAATAGGCTGCACTGACCTATAAGTATCTAATACTCCCTGCATAATACATAATTAGTTTAATTTTTAAGTTAGAAAAAGAAATTATAACAGGAGATGTAGAGAATATTGTTAGAGCGTAAAACGTCACCTACTTCTAATTAGACATTACTCATCATGCCTCTTGTTCTTATCCACCTAAATTATTTTCGAAGACCACTGTTTTTTAAAGGAAGCATTGTGTCAAATTATAATAAAGATAAAGATAATTACTTCTATTAACCAAGCATATACTATAATGAAGGAACTATGCTATTTCTTTAGATTTCTAACAAAAATGGCCTATTTAAATTGAAAACAATGCTTCCTCAATAAGAATGCAAGCAAATTCCTTAAAACACATGTCAATATAATAGTAAAATGAAGTAAAACAAAACTTGAAAGTATCTAATCAATGAAAAGAAAATTTAAGAACCATGATGAGGAAGTGGTGACAGAATTTTTACTTGAAACAGATGTTACTTAAGCACTATGTTTTTCTTCCTCTAAAAGTCCTAAACTGAAAGTTATATTCTTCATACATTAGAAAGCATTTCAGCCTAAACTGATGCCTTCACAGGAAATATTAATATATACTCTTAATTATCATAGTCATTAAACTTTAGAGAGGACTGCTCAGAAACGGGTACTTTCTCCTAATTCCTAAAAAAAAAAAAAATCTGTGAGAAGATAGGGACAGCCTGGAAAGAACAAAAGATCTAATCTCTGAAATAAACTATTTGCCTTCTATTAAAGCAAACAAATATTTGCCAATCAAATATATGATAAAATTTAACTTCAGAAATGAAAATTGTCATTGGCAGAAGTATTCACCTAGTTGAGGACCCTGTTACTGATATGTCAATGATTTATTGTCTCACCTAGAATACAAAGTTATACACACACGTGCATACGCAAATGCTAAGCTGATTTAACATGCACACACATACAGGGTGCTCATGATCAAAGAAACAGAAGTGACACTTAAGTATTTTAACACAGTCTTTGTTTCCACTGAGCATAATGCTGTCAGTGCAAACATAACTAATACTTCAAATCATTTCCATGTAGTTTTAGTCCTTATTAAAATAAGGACAGCAAAATAACAACAATGAAATTCTCCAATGGTGAAAAACCAAACCCATATTTCTAAAATGATTTAAGCATAGATAATTTTTCATACTTTTTAAAAAATGCACATTTAATACTGTTTTAGCTACTTTGTTAAACACTGTTTACTCTGTCTATTTCCCATTTTGAAAAAATAAGGAAAATCTGTCAATGTTGACATGTAGAAATGGAGATTTAAATACTTCTGTTTAAAAAAAAAAACTGGATTCTAAAATTAACCACGTAATTGGAAGTAAAACACTCCTCAGTAAATGCAAAAGAATGGAAATCATAACAAAAAGTTTCTCAGACCACAGTGCAATCAAATTAGAACTAAGGATTAAGAAACTCACTCAAAACCGCATAACTACATGGAAACTGAACAACCTGAATGACTACTGGGTAAATAACGAAATTAAGGCATAAATAAATAAGCTCTCTGAAACCAACGAGAACAAAGACACAACGTACCAGAATCTCTGGAACACCACTAAAGCAGTGTTTAGAGGAAAATTTATAGCACTAAATGCCCACAGGAGAAAGTGGGAAAGATCTAAAATTGATATCCTAACGTCACAATTAGAAGAATTAGAGAGGCAAGAGCAAACAAATTCAAAAGCTAGCAGAAGCCAAAAAATAACTAAGACCAGAGCAGAACTGAAGGAGATAGAGACATGAAAAACCCTTTAAAAAAATCAATGAATTCAGTAGCTGGTTTTTTGAAAAGAATAACAAAATAGATAGACTGCTAGCCAGACTAACAAAGAAAAAAAGTGAGAAGGATCAAATAGACATAATAAAAAATGATAAAGATGCTATCTTTACTGATCCCACAGAAATACAAACTACAACCAGAGAATACTATAAATACCTCTATGTAAATAATCTAGAAAATTCAGAAGAAATGGATAAATTTCTGGAAATGCACACCCTCTCAAGACTGAATCAGGAAGAAGTCAAATCTCTGAATAGACCAATATCAAGTTCTGAAATTGAAGCAGTAATTAATAGCCTACCAATGAAAAAAAGCCCAGGACCAGACAGATTCACAGCTGAATTCTACCAGAGGTACAAAGAGGAGCTGGTACCATTCCTTCTGAAACTGTTCCAAAAATAGAAAAAAAGAGACTCCTCCCTAACGCATTTTATGAAGCCAGCATCATCCTGATACCAAAACCTGGCAGAGACATAACAAAAAAAGAATTTCAGGCCAATATACCTGATGAACACTGACGTGAAAATCCTCAATAAAATACTAGCAAACAGAATCCAGCAACACATCCAAAAGCTAATCCACCAAATCAAGTCTGCTTCATCTCTGTGGTGCAAGGCTGGTTCAACATATGCAAATCAATAAATGTAATCCATCACATAAACAGAACCAATGGCAAAAACCACATGATTATCTCAATAGATGTAGAAAAAGACCTTCAATAAAATTCAACAATCCTTCATGCTAAAAACTCTCAATACACTAAGTATTGATGGAACATATCTCAAAATAACAAGAGTTATTTATGACAAACCCACAGTCAATATCACACTGAATGGGCAAAAACTGGAAGCATTTCCTTTGAAAACCAGCACAAGACAAGAATGCCCTCTAACACCACTCCTATTCAACATAGTATTAAAAGTTCTGGCCAGGGCAACCAGGCAAGAGAAAGAAATAAAGTATATTAAATTAGGAAGCAAGGAAGTCAAATTGTCTCTGTTTGCAGATGACATGATTGTATATTTACAAAACCCCATCTTCTCAGCCCCAAATCTCCTTAAACTGATAAGCAACTTCTCAGG
>PVKP010006619.1:0-81923 GCA_004027715.1 Plecturocebus donacophilus | reverse complement strand
AATTCGGCTGTTGAAACTTGTGCATGCTTCGCAAAGTTCTCGTGTTGTGTTTTTCAGCTTCATCAATTCACTTATGTTCTTCTCTAAGTTGTCCATTCTCGTTAGCATTTCGTTAAATCTTCTTTCAAGGTTCTTAGTTTCTTTGCATTGGGTTAGAACATGTTCTTTTAGCTCACAGAAGTTTCTTATTATCCACCTTCTGAAGCCTGATTCTGTGAGTTCATCACATTCATCCTCCGTCAGGCCTTGTTCCCTTGCTGATGAGGAGCTGCAATCCCCTGTAGGAGGAGAGGCATTCTGATTTCGGGTATTCTCAGCCTTTTTGCACTGGTTTCTTCCCATTTTTGTGGATTTATTCACCTGTCGTCTTTGTAATTGCTGACTTTCAGATTGGGTCTCTGAGTGGACGTCCGGCGTGTTGGTGATGAAGTTTTTTCTGTTTCTTAGTTTTCCTTCGGGGGGCGCCCCTTCCCCACAGAGCTGGGCCTTATGGGGTTCAGCTGTGCTCACTCTCTCCTCAGCGCTTCCAATTGCTGTTCTCCTTGTGGGGATGGGACCAGCGGAGCCTTTGGGCATCCAGTCCCGTACACTCCTCACTGAAAAGCGCCGTGCCGGCCAAGAGTCACGCTGGCGACCCGTGTGGCTCCTTCGCAGGGAATCTCCCAGTCTGTGGGCAACAAAAATTCGTCTGCAATTGCGGCATCCACTCGCTCTCTGCGCTTTCACTGGGAGCTACAATCCTGAGCTGTTGCTATGCGGCCATCTTGGATCTCTCTCCCAGGTATTTTATTTTCTAATGATACAACCCTTCCCCAATTTATTAATTTTCTTGTTTATTAAAGATACAACTTTATATTTAAAACATCAAACTTTTAAAAATTACTTTAGAAATTTAATGTAGAGCTGCTTTTTTTAAAAGAAATTAGAGTATGCATATAGTATAGTGGTTAAGACTTGGCTTCTAAATTCATATTTGACTTTTATTTCCAGCCCAGCTATTTTGTATCTGTATGACCTTGGACAAATTAATTATTTTAGGCCTTAATTTCTTCATCTCAGAAATGAGATAATAATGAAATCTGTTTTGCAGAACTATCATGAAAATTAAATAAGAGGGTGTTTAGAAAGTCTTTAGCATAATGCCTGCACAAAGTAAGCATTCAACAGATGTTAGTCACATAAATACTGTTATGGTAACCTTATTATAAATATTCAACATTTTACACAACTCATCCAACCCTCAGGTGGTCTGTATATATATATTACTGGAAGTTGATTGTCAACTTTTAGTTGTCTTGGTGATCAAGTGTTGCTTATCTACATGAATTCAGCCAAATGTTTCAGTAATTCTATCTGGATTATTCCAGCAAAACTCAAAAGAAGACTTCACCTATATTTTCAATTACACAATCATTACCTGTCTTGTTTTCTTTACCCACCTTTTGTAGGGGAAAAACAACAACAACAACAAGCAAAAATTGCCTATTGTTCTGATTGCACTGAGAGTGTATTTACCCAATCAGAGAAAAAAAGTACCTATTTCTTTCCTATCCGTAATAAGAAGGGTTACAATTTTTCTCTGTTTCCTCAAGTCACAGCTGGTTATTCTGCAAACAATAGTAAATTTACACATTAGCTCAGTGCAGTTTTATCAGCTCCAAGCAATGATTTTAAATAATTATCTCAATGACCTACTTCCCCTGTTGAGATACCCTTACATAAAACAAAACATGTAGAATAACAAAATTTAATAAGATTTCAAACAGAGATTTAAATATGTTTCATTATAATTTTGTAATATATTCATTGCAGATTTATAACAAGTAAATTCCTTAGGGTTCGTGGAAAGCAAACATAATATAAAATAAATATATCACGCTTAACAGTTTCTGAGGAAAGTAATGCTTAGATAAATAAAAATTAAAGTAATTATTAATCTGAGAAGCCAGTCATCATTAAAAAGATCCAGAAACTACCAATAAGCAAAAATTACCATTGTTTTAATAAAACATAAATATTCCATGCACACCAACCTCTTAGGATCTGCCTCAGAATTAATGATAACATACATTTATATAGTATAACAGATTATAGATCACATTCACATATTTATTCATTTTATAAACATTTATGGACACATACTATGAGTCAGGAACAGCGGTTGGCACTTGAAATATCATGTTGATTGTGATATGCATAATCTCTTACCTGACTAAATCTTATTTTAGGAGAGAACCTACGACTAAGTTGAAAACAACTTGTACTACAAGGAAGCATGTTTTAACTACCCGAAGAGAGGCACAATGTGCAATGAGTTCAGAAAAGTGGGAATCCATTCCTGGCTAAAAAAAGGAAATGAGGGAGGTCTTCATGGACATCAGTTAGACTTCATTTTTAAAGTGTGGTTAGGATTTGGGTGGGCGGAGATAAGGAGGTGCACAGCAACATATTCTATGGTAAAAGAATGACTTGAGCATTACCACTCAAGTGGGAAGTTATAAGACATTTAAGAATAGTAAAAAGTAGTACCCATTTATTGCTGCACAGGCAACATGTCAAACAGCACTGGAGGAGAGGATAAAAAGGGAAATCACTGGCCGGGCGCAGTGGCTCATGTCTGTAATCCCAGCACTTTAGGAGGCTCAGGTGGGTGGATCACAAGGTCAGGAGTTCGAGAGTAGCCTGGCCAACATAGTGAAACCCTGTCTCTAATAAAAATACAAAAATTAGCCGGGCATGGTGGCACACACCTGTAGTCGCAACTACTCAGGAGGCTGAGGCAGAAGAATTGCTTGAACCAGGAGGCGGAGGTTGTGGTGAGCCAAGATCATGCCACTGCACTCCAGCCTGGCACCTGGTGATGGAGTGAGACTCTGTCTAAAATAAATAAATAAATACATAAAATGAAATAAAATAAAAGTGAATCAAAGAAGAGGTTAAAGGTCAGTCTAAGAAGTTTGGAATTTATCTGGTAGCCAGTGGGGGTAGTAATGAACATTTCTAATGAATAGAATGAAACATTAGAAAAAAGAATCTACATAGACTGGAAGAGGAAGTGCCAGAAAGCGGGGAGATTAAGAGGCAATTATTGTAGTGGTACAAAAAACACATAATGAACAAACCCAAGGTGTTGGCATTGGAAACGGAACGGAATGGAAGGGAGAGATATTGCTGAGAGAGAAATAACAAAATTTAGTGACTAATTGAATGGAAGCATAATGGATAGAGAGAAATCAAAGAGTTCTTCCCAGTTTCTATTTCAGGTGACTTGTGGCATGAAAAAGCATTTAGAAATATCAGAAATGAAAAACAAAGAACAGATTTGAAGAGAGTAAGATAAGGATTCATTCAAAACTGAATTCAGTTTTGGGCATGTTTAGTTTGAGGTGATGATAGGACATCAAAGTGGAGATTTCTAATTCCACAGGAGGGTTTCAAGAAAGCTAGGAATCAGATTTGAGGTAATCTGTAAAATAGCTGTTTTTGGTGCTGTAGAGTTCATGCAATTGCCACAAGTAAGAGAGTAGCCATTAGGAATTTTGACATTACAGGGTCAAGATCAAGGCCACGAAAAAGAAAAGTTATGTAAGAAAGAGGAGAAACAGATTGTTGGAAAGCCATTAAAACAAAAGATAGGGGTTCAAAACGGATGTCAGTAGTGTAAAAAGCTGCAGAATATCGAAGGGTGAAGACTTAGAAAACAACGTTGTATTTGGTATTTAGAAGGTCAATAATCTCATCTGGTAGATTTGCTTCAACCAAGTGGCAAGCAGAAATAAAATTGCTAAAGGTTAAGACACAAGATAAAAAGTTGTAGATTTTCAAAAAGTCTGTGAAAAGATGGTCACTTCAGGGCAAGCAGATCTCAAATTTCCACTTAGGTCAGAATCAAGGGTTTTGTTAGTTGCGGGTCGCTGAGCCTCACCCGGAGTTTCTAATTCAGCAGGTCTTGGGTAGGGCCAAACTGTTTGCATGACTATCAAGCGCCCAGGTAATGCTGATGCTGGTGATCTGGGGACCACACGCTGAGAACTGTTTTTTAGAGTAGAAACTTTTGGTGTCTCTTAAGGAGTCATAGCCTTGAACATTTTCTATAGTAAACGGTGAAAAGGGCAAGGAGAGAGAGAGAGACTGGAGAGGCAAAAAAAAAGAGGTGAGAATAAAATAGACTTGTCACCTAGACGACATGGAAGAAAGGAATGAAGAACATCAATGAAGGAAATGGAGGAGGCTTTTGATTTTTAAGGAGAAAAGATGCAAAAACCCTTTTGTGGGGAGAAGGGAGGCAGAGGGAACGCCGTCAAATAATTTTGTGGTAAAATCATGGAGAAGTGGGTGGTAGTAGCTGATGAGAGTGGGGGGAAGGGTGACCTGCAGAGTAGAATAGGTGTGGAGTAGCTGCTACAGGGAATTCAATAGGGAGTCAACGAAATGAATAAAAGGACACTAGCAGTGGGAGTCTAGCTGAAGTTAAAATAGCTTGAATTTGAACAGTTAGAAGCCCAAGATTTAAAAGGGAACAATACATTGAGAGACATAGATAGAATTTAAGATGACATGTTTCCTTCTCCTTTAGTAGAGCGCAGTATGAAATGGCATATGTTAAAAGTTGGTAGGTGCTTATACTTTATAAGGTATTTTGAAAGTTTATTTTTTATATTTCAGTTAGAAAATGTTCATCTGTTCTTTAAGCATAGAATTTTAACTGTTACTCTTTAGGTTTTGACCAATTGTCTTGATGCTCTGGTGGTACCCTTTCTCCACTTTTGCCACTTCCTTGGAATTCATCTTCAATTTAACATTGTAACTGAATGAAAAATGATGTTGTAGATCATTTTATAACCAGTTTTCTAATGGAGTGTACATCCATCCATCCATACCTATAGGCTTTAGTAGCTTAAATTCTCAGTTATATGAATGGTGTCATTTTACATTTATTGTCTTGCCCAATTTCCTTTTATTGTTTGCCTAAAAGTGAACCTTAGAGGTCTCCTGGGAGGCTGTGATTAGCAGCCACATTAGAGGTTATAACTTCAGTTGGCTGAGGGTTTCAAATAATTCCATTTACTACCTTTGGATTTGCTTGAATACCCTATCTGAAAAACAGTCCCTTCAAATAGTTCTGGATATTTTGCAGTGCTGCATAAGTTTGCCTATATATATATATATATATTTTTTTTTTAATTTTTAATTAAAATAGTACCTGCTTTTTACTGACAGTGTCAAAGTGTAATATTTTGCCTAAAGTCACAGATGAGCACCCTTCCCCACCAAACTGAGTATGAATTAAGATGAAATGTAAATTGCTTATTAAGTCATGGAAGTTTATAGCGTGGAAGTTTACATTTCAGTGTATAGGAAGCTACACTCAGGACCCACATCATTCCACTGGAATTAGAACTTCGTCTTCGGATCAGATATGGTATCTTCTCATACTAATTTTGTCCTTATTTGTTGTAGTGGTTTGCTCCTGTCTTGTATTAACTCACAAACCTTGAGTATTTTCTTAGTTTTAGTGCAGTGCCTTTCTCCATGGAGAGTCATCTCCCAAGGTACTCTGTTTACTGCAATCTTTTTATGATTTTATATTTCATCAAGCAATTCCAGACTTACAGGGTGTTAACGTGAAAGGCTTTCTCTGGTCTTGTAAGAAGCCTATCCATATTTAGAACTATGTTTTTGGCCTATGGAAGACATTAAAATCAGAAAGGGACAAAAACGAACCCTCTGTGTGGAATTGATTGTCTCAGTCTCAAAGCACTGATAGTAATAGTAGAAACAGTAGTGATAAAAAATAGAATAATCAAAAAGTCAAGAAAAAACCAAGGAGACAAAACCTGGTCTCTTAGATCTAAATGACTAAATCTTTAAATTGCATGTATTCCTAAACAACCTTACCAAATTTATTTTCTAGAAGACTGCAATGGGAATGAATTCGAATAATGAAACCAAGGGTCTTTTGCATATTGAAAACTTCCAAACGACTTTAACCTTTCAATGACCAATGGCCAATTTGAGTCTCTAGTATTTCTGCTAGAAATAGAACCGTAATCTCTAGTAATAATTAAAATATTACTGTAAACCTGATGTGTCTCATTAAACACATGCCTTTTAATTTGTGCCTTTTGTAAAGTTGTCAAAGTATGTCTGTCCTTCAGTTTCACAATTAATGATTACAGCAGGAATGAATAATCTGCCTTTCCTTTTTATATTTCAGATTTCTTAAATTTGGAACATCAAAATATCTGTGTAATGTTTTATTGCTGAAAACCCGAAATCCCTCTGCACTTTGATAATGTGGGTGCAGCTACATGTAAGGGGTAGCTTGGCCTTAGGATTTTTAAAGTAATTAGAGCCATTTCAAAATAAAACATCCTTTACAGCCAAACTTATTCACCTGGAAATTTCAAACACAGTAAGTAATCAAAGGCAAGTTATTTCAACAGAGAGTTTAATAGCCACTTCTGTCAAAACATCTGTTGAATACAATTTGGGATTTTCCTTTTAAAAACTGGTAAATACAAACATTTCTGTTAGTGCTATTTTATTCTTTTTTGATACTTAAATTTGTTGAAGCATTTTCTGCCTCTGCTATCTCTTCCCAATTGTCCTTTTTTGCCCCTTATTACTTTCTTCCCACAATGGTATCTATAAAGCAAAAACATTTCAATGCCTTTAAAAAATGTCTTGTGGCTGCCTACATACCAATCTATTATGTTAGAGTCACATCACTGTATTTTGAAAGCAACGATCATCACAGCTTCTAAGCATTGTAACCCAATACAATTTGAAATCGAAACAGTAGAAAGAGATTCAAAGGACAGTTCTTAAACCTGGTTGATGGAATGAGAAAAGAAGAAAATATGTTGTGCAAAGAGGCAGAAAAATCCAATTTAGGATATTTGTGACTAATTAAGGGAGCAAAAAGAATCCACACATCTCTCTTTGATCCTGCTAAGTACAACTAGGGCTAAATAAAAATCAGTAAGTTTCCAACATTATTTATATTTTAGAATAATTATCAGAGACTTTAACATTGCCATGTAGTTGGTAACGTGCTGTAAAAATATGAAGTCTGTATTTCACTTCCTGAATAACTAAGCCTCTAGAGAAGAGGAGCACAGGAAAAAAAGAAAAAACAACAACAACAAAAAACCTTGGTTTTAGAGAATGAATAGCTTGACAAAGGGTCTTAAAACAACTTTGCTAGATCCCGCACGGTGGCTCACACCTGTAATCTCAGCACTTTGGGAGGCCGAGGCGGGTGGATCACAAGGTCAGGAGTTCCAGACCATCCTGGGCAATATGGTGAAACCCTGTCTCTACTAAAAATAAAATAGTAATAATTATGCAAATTAGCCGGGCGCGGTGGCGCGCGCCTGTTGTCCCAGTTCCCTGGAGGCTGAGGCAGGAGAATCGCTTGAACCCACGAGGTGGAGGTTGCAGTGAGCCGAGATCGTACCATTGCACTCCAGCCTGGACGATAGAGCGAGACTCCGTCTCAAAAAACAAACAAAACCACTTTGCTAAGGCGATCTAACCACTACACACTGTGTGGAGAAGACCATTTCTTTTCCTTGGCTTGGAATGTACCCTGCGTAGACATTTTGTTCTGTAAGCTGTAGTACGTTTGGGGCACTTGATGAGTAGGGGAAGCGGAATCTTGTTTAGGACCAGAGCTCTAATCACTGGACCTTCACAGCCCATGGAGGAGAAAGGAAAATGCACGTTCAAGAGTGCCAAGTCTCGCCCTTTCCTCATATACCGTAAGAACTGTTTTGAGTCCTCAATAAACATTTCCTATGAATTTTAGCGGGGAGTAGGGCCAGGGCAATCCCGAGACTAAGGGACGGGGACACAGACAAGTCTGTTCCAGGACAGTGGCGGAAGTGCCATAAAATGAGGCGTCCACCTGCCACCCACAAAGCAAGTCTCTCTGTTTCCCAAAGCGTTCGCAGGCTCACCACGCTTACTGAATGTCAGTGCGAGTTAGCAACCAGAACTCTGATCTGAGTGTCATCTCGGACGCTTGTTCCTCTGCGCGCTGGGTAGCGGAAAATTTACAGCAAGCGCCCTAGTTGGGCCGAAGGGCTGAGCTGTTTACTTCTGAACTGGCTGGCGTCTTTCTACTGGAAGCTGCGCGAAGCCACCTATTAGCTCCTTGCAGAGTTTGGGAACGACGCGCAAGTGGCATTGGGGCTGCCATCTCACTTTCCCCGATGTAACCCGTGTGTAGGGTGGCGGAAGGGGCATGGGGAGGCACGCTCTGGAGCGGCGCTTTGCGTTCCCACCCCGACACCAGCGGAGCGCGGAGCAGATGGGCTCTCAGCGTAGGCCACTTTGAGAACTCTGCGTGACAATTGGGAGTTCCCCCGTCTGGCTGAGAAGCAAGAAGCGCAGGCACCACACCGCCCCCTTCCCGGGCCGGATCACTGTTCGCCGTCGGGCCTGAACCCACTCAGGTAGTCGGACGCCGGCCAGGGAGTCTCCACCTCCTCGTCAGCGGCAGCCATTTGGAGCGCTCGGGCGCAGAGCGGGTGGGGCCCATTGGCTGTGGGGCGCTGCCAGTCTCGGAAGGGGGTGTGCTGGGGGTGGGGTCTGGGGCCGCCGCGGGTCGGAGCTGCTCACTGTTTGCTGGGTGGTGGGTGAGCTTGAGCGTGAGCCGGCTGCTGAAGACTTGCGAACAGTTCGGAGCCAGCGAGAGCGCGCCGGAGAGAGCGCGCCGGAGACAGCGAGAGTGAGGGAGTGAGTGCGAGGGGATCTAGAGAAGTCAGGGCGAGAAAGCGAGGGCCAGAGGACCCACGGCTGAGACAGAGTGACCATGGCCGTCTCCGCATCGCCGGTGATCTCCGCAACTTCCAGCGGTGCCGGCGTGCCGGGGGGCTTATTCCGGGCCGAACCCCTGTACTCGACTCCCGGAGAGCCCCCTCGTCTCACTCCTAATATGATCAATAGTTTCACGGTTAACCACAGCGGCAGTGGCGGAGGTGGCGGGGTCAGTAGTGGCGGCGGCGGCATCGGCAACACCAACACTAACGAGTGCCGCATGGTCGACATGCACGGGATGAAGGTGGCTTCGTTCCTGATGGACGGCCAGGAACTGATCTGCCTGCCGCAAGTCTTTGATCTTTTTCTCAAGCACCTGGTGGGAGGGTTGCACACGGTGTACACCAAACTGAAGAGACTGGATATATCCCCCGTGGTGTGTACTGTAGAGCAGGTCCGGATCCTCCGCGGGCTTGGGGCCATCCAGCCCGGGGTAAACCGCTGCAAACTCATCACCAGGAAAGACTTCGAAACTTTGTTCACCGATTGCACCAATGCCAGGTGAGGCACTCGTTTCTTGGCTGTCCCGCTTCTCTTACCCCTTTGGGCGCTTTTGCATGCCTCACCACCCTCATCCAACTTTGTTTGTACAGACTGTCTTAACTAGTTTGCCTCTGTGCTTCACGGTGTAAATCGATGGGGAAAGAGGACTAGAAGGATTCATTAATGCCGGTGCCTTCTAGTCCGCGCTCAGTGCTAGGGCTTGGATCTAAAAATGTCCCGCACAAACTTGAGTCCTATGTTGAAACTTTCCAGCCTTTTGCCTATATCTTGCATGGCTTTTGGCTGCTTGTGGTGATTTGTTAATTTCTCTATTTGGTTTTCTTTCCTGCTCTTTTGTGGCCGCACGGGTCGGATAGGTTTTCCTCTGAACACGGAAACCAAGGGCTTTCCCTGGGGGCTGGCTGAGCTGTAAACTGGGCTCTTAAGCTGGCAAGCCAGAACACAGCATTTGGGGCATGCAGGGGGTGGGAAGTCTAGAGTCCATCCCAGAGGGTGATTCGATCCCCATCCCGTGTGTTTGTTGTGAGAGTGTGTGGGGTGTGGCGTTGACGTTTGTGGTGGTGTTGGTGTGTGTGTGTGTGTGTGTGTGCAAGTGCTTGTGAGAACGTATGCTTACGCTTGCTGCGCAAAGCTCCCCAGTACACGATACAGGAAAGTCGAGACTGTTTTTCAAAAAGGACCACGACAAATATCACTTTCCTGGGATCGTCCGTTTTGGGTTATCTGCAGAGGGCAATGTGGGGCATGAATCACTGTGGCTGGGACTGGATTGGAGGTTGTCGTACAAGTTGGGAGATTTTCTAGAGAGGATGCGCTCAGCTCTTCCAGGAGAACAGCTGGAAGGTTCTCATTCCCTTAAAGACAGTATTCCTTAAATGATGCTGGCCAGCTTCCCTAGTTGTAAGTGTACCTTCTTCATATCACACTTTGGAAGTACACTGGAGAATAAATGTCCATTTGCATATGAGAAGCAAATAGTGTTCAATATTTCTGAGTTTAAAAAGAAAAGAACTTAAGATTATCTGACTTTTTAAACACCTGTGAATTAGTCTTCTAGTGTTTACTCCATCTCCAGTTTCGTAACATCTCAGGAAAGCACAGATCTGGCACATGAAATTAGCATACAAACCAAAAAAATCATCATCACGGGGTTAAAAGGAGCCAAGAGTTTTGTTGTAAAACAGCCCTACTGCTTATCATTTCGCAAAAAAAAAAAAATAGAAAAAAAAAAGAAAAAGAAAACTTTTGCTGAGGCACACTTTCTCAAAGTGAACTTTAAATCATAAAATCTCTGAGTCTATGAACTCAAACTGTAACAGTTTGCCACATCTTTGTAAAATCCAAATTGCCATATACAGTGGAATGATACTGACAACTTGTAGGCAAACTGTTGCTTACTGCTAGGATAAGATAATGCTACAGAACTTACAAGGGAATCTTTTCCCTTCTTTTTTTTTTTTTCTTCCATTGAGGAGTGCTTTTCTGTGTTCAAGCAATTAAACAGAAAACTATTTCTGTGAGAACTTCTACCTGATTCATATTTAGGGCTTACAAAGCTGGTTTATTATATCAGCTTTTCTTAAGGAAGATAGATGGCCTTAAAAGACAAAGGATAACGGCTCCTTCAATAAAACAGGCAATTATGGATTGTAAGAGTAAAAAGACAATTTTATTTTGACTGCAAAGCATTTTATTAGTACACAAACTAAAAGGGTTACAAGGGACTTCAGATAATGGCCCTCTAATTCATTTGTTGCCGTTTAAAAACACTCAAACATTTTAATAATTGTAGACAGGAAAACCTATTCTCTTATTAACTCTCTCTCGATCAGTCTCTCTCTTACCCATCCCTGTTCTTTCTCTCTACCCCCTCTTTTCTCTCTTATAAATGCCCATTCTTAAAGTGGAACGATTATTACACTTAGGAAATTCTTCCTCAATTAATTTGCACATTCTTGAGAAAAATCTATGACTATGATTTTCAAAGAAATAGATTAGTATTTTAATGTGATTTTGAATGGTTTTCTCTATAAATGGAAACTTTTCCTTAATTTTTATTAGAGTTACTTACTAAAGGGAAAAACTCAGAGGCAGGTCATCTTATACTATTTTTGGACCCTGTTATACCATGTATTTTTAGGTTATTATTTTTGTCTAATTAACTTTTATTTACTTCTTATCATAGCAATGCTAAGTTTTTTGTGTGTGAATTGCTTTTGTGTATGTGTGTGTATAAAGGTGATAGAGAATATTAAATATGTAGGAAGAAATATATCTATGATGTGATGCATGTGCCTTCTATTGCATTTTCTTTTCTTTGTGGGTATTTGGTTTATTATATTCATATTTTAAAACTGTGTTACAAGTATTGCAATTTATAATTGTAAAAATTTATGAAGTATATTCTATGAATGCAATCCATCAGTGAAGATGAGGAAAACTACTAGAAAATTACAATTTTAGATGGAAGAAAACCACAATTTCTGGGAAAAATTTAATTAATGATAAAATGATATCAACACATTTTACTGATTCGAAGTTCCCTCCTAACCACATTGTTAAAATTACAAAATATAATTATGCATTTGATAAACGCTTTATGACTTTAGGTAAGATTATTTACAGAAATGTATACTTTAAGTTATTCCAAAAATCAGAATTTTTAAAGGAAATTGTGAAATTTTTAGATCAACAGTATTTCTGTGACTTTTCTATTCAGTGAAAAGAAGGTAAAGGACGTGAATAGGAAGGAAATCCAAGAGAGACAAAGTAAGGTAGATGAGACTCGAGGCCAGTAAGAGAGTAGGAATGCAGGAAAAGAGCAGAATGGTGCCTTGAGACGGAGTGAAAGATGGAACAGAAGAGCTTATAGAGATGTCCCACGATGAGTGATGTAGCAATGGAGATCTGGCTAAAGAGGATTGTCCTTCAGGATTCATGACTTCTTAGTGCTTCCAGCTAAGAACAGGAAGGGACGTGCAAGGAAAAAGTAAATGTTGAGTGAGTGGAAACTCTTATACACTTCTTATTTCAAGGAAGAGATTCATCTTCATCTCTTGATGGATGAATGTTCATAATATATTGTTGAATGGAAGTCCTATTTGTAATGGTGTCATTGGCAATTTTCTTTTCCTGTATGATAAACATTTCTTCTCCTCTCTGTCAAGTATGTGGGGAAGAGTACAAGTCCTGACTTAGAGCATTTGGAATGCTTTCTACGCTATCCTAGAACATGCAAAATGGACTGTTTTAAAATTGGTCATTTTCAAGGACCTTAAGTTATTGCCACTAAGTGACATTTTGATTTGGTTCAGTGCCCATTATGTGCATTAATGAAAAATGAATGAGTAAAATATATACATAATTGTTTCTTTGATAGTACTGAAAGTCACAATAAGAACTATCAGTGCTTTATATTAACTATTTTGTTGTTAGCCAATTATCGAAATAGTCACTTGTCTTCCTAGAAAAGAAGTTGAGGAATAATATCTGCTTCAACTACTAGAGAGGTAGTAAGACCATTCACTCTTGACCATTCATTGTTCTGTTCGACGAGTCAAGGTTTACATTACTGTAATTTCAAAGAGCTGTACAACCTTTTTCCTTCATGCCTGTTAACGTCCAAAATTAATTATAAGGATATTATTTTGAGGATTATTTTTAGGATGATGGCAAAAATACTCAACACCAAATGGTAAAAATTATTATACTGTTCTGGATTTTGTTTTTGCAGATAAAGCACTGTGATTTTTGTTTAATTTTTTGTACAAGAAAGCTTAGAGTTTTTAATACCAGAGAAAACAGGCAGGTTTAAAAACCAAATGTTGAAAATTTTCACTCTAATGCAGTAAGTTTTTCTTACTAAATTCTCCTAAGTTTAATGCAGCAGTAAAACATTAAATTAAAAGTTGGTTTCCCTAAATATTAAAATCACTGAACAATCAGTACATTTTAGTGTTTCTCTTTTTACCTACCTATCAATATAAAAGTGACATTGTCAGATTTCATGACCAGCATTTAATTTTCTTCGAGGGCCAACTGATTAAATGTTATTCAGTCATTTAGAGTTAAATGGGTGCTTGAAGAAACAAGAAGTTATGATTAAGAAAATGATATGTGCTTTGATATTAAATGTGCTTTGATATTAAAATGACTTTTAATATTTTAATATCAAAGCACATTTTAAAACTATTTTCAAATACTAGATATATGGTTATTGTGAGCACTCAATGAGTTTGGCTTTGTATTCACACTTGATGAATACTTTATAGTTCATGATCCATACAGAGTAGCATAATTTAGTTTGAAAATTGATATTTTACATTTACAGTTAGGCAACATGAAATTTTCGAAGAACTTGAATCATTTCTCTGAGCTAATATTTTATATAGCTTACATTTTCAGTAATGATAAAAACATTTTAAAAATGAATCTGTGTAGTAAATGCACATTTTAGTTCACAGAACGATGAAAGGATAGTCATATTGTCTGTTAAAAGCAGCCACATGGTCAACAATACTCTGTCCTTTATGAGAAGAATGATGTCAAGATTTTAATCAAAGCAATTATAATTATATGTCAATGCATAGACCTTCCATGTTGACATTCATTTTAAATATACGCTTCTGAATAACCAACAGTTTTGTATTTAACTACTTTAGCTGGTATTCATATGTGCCTCACTCATTTATTAGGTGATGGATACTACATTAAAGAAATGATCCATGACATGATGCAGTATATCTTTGGATTTTTACATATCACATTATCCTCAATGTATAGCACATCAGTGTCAATAAATAATTAGGACATGATGGTCTTCAGACGTTAATTTTTATATGGTTTTACACAGGAAATACCTAATACCTATAGAAGATATCAAGTCTGAATTATTTGATGCTTTCTTAGGTGACCTTATTTTATCTTAAGGAAATTCATAGATGTCTTTAACATGCTTTCAGCAGACAAATATAATTGTGAAAAGCCTAATCACAACATGTTATATTTCAGTTGGCAATCCAGCTCTCCAGTGGCACTTTATCTTATGCATTTAGGGATACAAATGATATGGGGTTATCTACTCTGTACATTTAAAATATGTATTAAAACCATCCTAATTGATCCAAAACTGAAAATATTATGTTTTTGGAAAAAAGACATCAAACCTTTCTCTCAAAGCAAAACGATTAGGTATTAATGATATTCTTGTTGCATATTCAGAAAGCCTTTGGTAGCATTTTTTCCTCCTTTTCTTCCCTTTCACCATCTCAACCTGCAAAACTCTTCACTGTCACTTCAGATCACACAATTCGAAAAAGATAAAACAACATTTAAACACATTTGCTTTGGAAGGGAAATTGAGCATTTGCACCCAATAAGCCTGATTGTGGCACTGCATGCAAATTGTGTTTTGATTTATCTCTTTTACACTTTTTTCCATTTGAATTGATCTTGCATTAATTTCACCAAGCGGCTCTGTGAGGCTGCAGATGTTGCCCTGTGTTTAATAAATCAATGAGACAGATCTGAATGAATCACTTCAGATGGATTCTCTGCTCGGTTTGATGTCTAGATGTTATTCTTAGCTTGTTATCATGACAGATGCATTAATGTTCCCATACACTGCCAGCAATGTCAAAGAGATTGAAGCTTTTAAAGTGGCGGCATCCCTTTTTCCATTTTCTGCTAGAACAACTAAATTTATTTTATTTGAGAATCAGAGAAAAATACCAACCTGATCTTAAGATTTTTCATGGGAAAGAAAAATTTTTCATGCTATATTGTGAACTATTCCAAAATGGTGGAAGTCAACATATTAAAACCTAAATATAGTGTAGCTGTTTAATAGTGCCTCTACATTAATATTTAATCATAGGAGGAAAAATGAGAATTAGTAATATATGATTGGGACATATTGAAAGTGTCACTATAAATAGAATAATACTGTATCCAAATTGATTACAGAAGGGCGTCAGTTTTTAAATCCTTACTAATAAGCTTTTTGTTGGCTTAATGCAGCTGCAATATACACTTATGAAAGGATTTAGAACTCCTTCAGGATTCAACATTTTTTTTAGTAGGAAGGAGACAGCCTGTCCATTGTGTATTTATCATTTATTCACTTTGTAATGCTGAAAATCCCAGGAAAGTTTATTTCATTTTAGTGTATTTATATTCTGGGTAATTATTTGTAAATCATAAATTTTCCAGTGACAATGAATGCTACTTTTATAGTTTAATTTCTTAAAGTAGAGAAAAGCATATGGTCACCAAAAGGAACTTTGATATAACTCTAGTGAAATTTATTACTTACCTGCATTAAATATCATAACTACCATACTTCATTTCATTTAACCCATGGCTTTGTTTCCTTGATTCTGAGAGAGAAACAATGCTGTCAATTTATATGAAATATTTTGAATTTAATACTGTTGGTGATATAACTTTTTAGTTAGTCTGATATTTGAAAACACAGATTTTAAAAAGGAGGTTCAAATTTTCTCTTATTTAGCTTTCTGAAGAATATATATTTTAAAAAATCAATTTTTAGAAGTACATCCTCTTTGAAAGCCTTTACGGTATTCTTTAATCACAGTATTATTCTTACCTTTATTAGAATAGGAAAAGAGTAAACACCATTAACTGATACTGTTTAGATCTCAAATTCAGGAAAAATTGTATCTCCAGTGGTTAGGCTGATGTTGGATGTTTATGATACACATTATTATCTATGGTAGAGTTTACAGAGAAGTTTAAAATGAACTTTAATGAATTATGGACAATAGTTAACTCTTTTTTCAAATTTTCTTTAAAAAGTGTAAATGACTTCATGGTGGTATCTCACTACATCCTTCTTCAACACTCAATTTTATGTTAAAATTGGCGAAAATATTATACTGAGACTGTGAATTTAAGAAGTAACACAAATTATTTTATGCAAAATTGAATATAATATACTTTAAGATCAAATTGGTATCTTTATCAGTACTTATCCTCATAATCCTTAAAAGAGAACTGAATTTCTTGCATAAAACAAAACCTTGGGTTTATAATAATAATTTCTGAGGAGTCATTTTTTAACTCCAGTAATGTTCATTGAAAAGATTCATTAAGCCTAATATTGTGTGTATATTAGACACTTAATTCACATTTGTTGAATGAATACAACTATGCATACACATATGCACACTTTTATTCCTCGTATCAGAATTCTTTGCAGTATATGAGTTCCTTAACAAAAGGTAAGAAATAGTTAAATAAAGTATGCAGTTATTGAAGAGATACTAATCCTGAAATTTTAAATCCAATGTAAAACAATTTGTAATCATGCCATAAACCTTTCACAAATATACATGAAAAGTATCAAAATCTAATATATGAATTTAGAATGTTTGAAATGAAGTATATCTTCAAAGAAAGTATGACTTCTTGATATTTCCCTTTAGTGAAAACCCAGTAGAGATGCTCTAATATTATGGAAAAGCAAGAATTAATAAATAAAATGAACCTAAAACCATAAAATGATTCAGCGATTTAAATTTATACTAGAAATCAGCACTAACCCTGTAACAGTTGACTTGTGATCCTGTTTTCAAACAGTAAATGCATGCCTGTTCAAAATGAGTTGGTCAAAAGGTTTTCCTCTCTTCTTTCTAGTCTGTGAATAGAAACACAAATACATGTTAAAAAGAATGATTTGATTTTTTCCTGAATAATCTTAAGACCCAATCCAATGAAAACACAAATTTTCATTAAGTATCCTCCTCACCACCCATTTAAAAGAGTAACTTAGGTCTTTCAGGTGTAATAAATTTTGAAGAGTAAAATTTCCTTTAATTTAGGACCCCTGAAGTTGAAACTACTTGTATCTGTGTACTATTTTAACCCAAACAACTACTTTGTTTATTAGAGCAAATTGTAGTGGAAACTTTGTAATTATACTACTGGAAAAAATATATAGTACAGGAAAGTTAAAAAAATAATAAACCACAGTATTTTTATTGCTATGTAATCTTTTCATTTTTAAACAAATTGACTGCTTAATAGTGCATAATGTAATGTGTATACAAAGATATATAGCATTCGATTGCACTTGTGTACAATGATCTTATCAGGTTGCTGGCAACTACTAGCTGGTAACAGCATTTGGGCTACATTTAGTCTATCTGCTATTTATGTGATGGGTTAAAAAGAAAAAAGTAATATTGATCTGTCGCCGGATTAAAGTTTGAAATGGGCAACAGCCTGAACACAAAAGCCTTTTTTTATGATTTCTCAGCTTGCCATTGATCTAGTTTTATTGCATTCATTATTTATTAAAAGAATTTGCAAGCTAAACATAACGTTAAGCTAGTTTGCACACAGGGACCGCACTTAGGAAATTGAATGGAAATTGCATTAGAGATGAACATCTGTGCTATTTTTCCACTCATGTGTTTATGGGTTTGTATAAAAGGTGTATTGGATTAACAGTTATAACCATTATAGCTTACAGCAATATGTTGGTTTCTGAGCTTTCAGTTATTTTGAGAGAAGTCTATCTCTCATATTTGTCTAAAAAGTATAGTACTATAATCACAAACACTATTAATTATGTATTTATTTTTACAAACAATATTTAGATAATTTTTTTATTATCATACTGTTAATGCATTATCTACATTGTGTATCCATTATGAGATATCCTGCTATACTGAAGTAAAAACGTTTTGAAAATATATTTAATTATCATATAAGACTATACTATCTCTTAATGACTTTCGGTAGTAGGGTATATAGGTGCAGTTTACACAATACTTATTTTAAGAATCTTGATTTAATGCCATATTAAAGCATACTAAATTCACAGAAACTATATAAAAACTTTAATATGGTCAACCACGAAATATTATATATGTAGTTAAAGCCTTGATTATTCTAAAATGATGGTAAGCATGCAGACACTGAAGACTTGCTCTATATAACACTACTGATGAGAAGATGGCGTGCATTATGATATGATTCCCCTTCTGGGTTCAATCCAAGGAAGTTTAATTACTAAACCTCAAGTTGACTTCACCAGAGGACATAAGTTAGATCCCAGTGAGTATAGGGGATTTTTTTGTGTTTCGTTTTTGTTTTGGACAAGGTCTGCTTCTGTCACCCAGGCTGGAGTGCAGTGGCAACCAATGAGTATGTCTTTTGCTGTATTACCTTTAAGCCATAGACATTGGGAAAGTTCATGTATATCTACTTAATTAATGGAATTTAAATAAAATTTTTAAAAATTCTTCATAATCATTTCGATCGCTCGTGATTAGATTTGTTATGACAGCCTGTGTGTGCTGTGTGCTGTGTGTGTGTGTGTGTGTGTGTGTGTGTGTGTGTGTGTGTGTGTGTGTATCCAGCACTTATTAAGGGTATTCTTTGTGGTGCCAGGCAGTGGTCTAGGTGCTAAGTGCTGTGAACAAAATGAACAAAAAAATTTGTTCTTTCATGGACCTTATAGTCTACCATCATGCTACCATTAACTTAGGGTATATAAACTGTATTATCCCTCCTATTATATTTACTAAATTATGAAATATTTGAGATTACAAAATTTTTGCCACATCTATTGATGAATAATCCTTTAATTTCTTTTCCCATATCTGCTTATGTTGTATCAGTAAACATTAAACTCTTTTTCAGTCTTTAGAATTATACCAGAAAGGTCTGACTAAAAACAGTCAGTTATTAAGATACAAAACAAGATATTTTAGTTTTATGAGTGCAGAAAGTATACTCATGTTATAAAGTACACATAAAAAGGAGCATAAAATAAAACATGTATTTTCACTTAAGAATGACCATAGTTTATTGACCTTAGTAACTTTTTAATGATATATATTTGTTAAAAGGGATATGAATCTTTAAAATTCATAAAATTAATCAATCCATGAGACACATGTTTTTGTAATAAAATGAGCAACTGTGGATTTTTAGAAATTTTATGTTAAAAAGCTTGCTTTGATTTGTGTTAAGAGTATTAAACTAGTAAGATCCTCAATCTTAGAGCTTTATTTGCTTTGTGTGTGGTCCTATACAATATTATGCCAAAAATTAAAAGAGATGAGTTATTTATTTTTGTTCATCCAGAGTACATTGATCCTTAAATATGTTATATTTAAATGTAAATAACTTTAGAAAACCAGATTATTTTCAAACCAGATTATTTGCACTGTTTAATGTTATTGTTAAGCTTGCTGCTTTGAAAATATCCTGTAATCTGCTAAACTTTTAAATTTATTTTGTAGAAAAATCTATGAGTTCCACCTAAGTTTTTTCTGAGGTATACAAAAGGGGAATTTATTCACAGAAAAAAATTACTGCTTAGTACATTTTATACATAGCACACAATCTTTAGGTCTCACTTTATAAGCCAATTTGCATATTTACTTTAAACATATAACTATATATATGACATTTTCCAATTCAATTCATTTTAACAAATATTTACTAAGTACTTACTATGTGGAAGGCTCCTTATCAGGAGAAAATGGTGATCCTAAGGACTTGCTACATTCTTATTGTCTCATCTCTAGATTATTTAGGTTGAGTTTTATGGTTTCATGGTTAACTCTCAGCTATCCTACATAGTGGAAGGAAGAGTAAATGATACATATAATTCAAAAATGTGGAAAATTAAAATAACTGATTTGGCATTGCAGTGCATTATAAAATGTTCTCAGCATATTTACCTACAGAAATATATTTTACTTATTCTAATATTAAATTTTATTTACATTTTTTCCTCATTAAACTCTGTTTTAATGGGTCTCCAAATTCTGTGACAGATTTTGGTCAGGTTTTTTCCATTAAAAAGTGCTGATTTTAAAAACTAATAACCTAAAACTGCTACATACAAAAACAAAAACAAAAAACAAAAGTGGTCCACAAAACATTCTCCTTTCCTTCTGAATGTTTTACAATTCATTGTTATCATTAACCAGTCTTTTACTATTAAATGTAAATGGCCATTGAAAGTAACAGTGCTGGGACTTCTTCCATTACTGGTAAAGACTGGGGTGGAAGAGATTAGGGATAATATTCATTTAGCCCTCTGAGCTTTCTGCACAGATTGGTGACCTTGCCAGCTCCAGCAGTCTTCTGGCCTTCTGCTTTTATGACACCCACAGCAACTGTCTGTCTCATACCACAAACAGCAAAGTGACCCAGAAGAGGATAGTATGAGAAGCTCTCAATACATATGAGCTTTCCAGGAACCATATCAATGATGGCAGCATCACCAGACTTTAAGAATTTAGAACCATCTTCCAGCTTCTTACCAGAACAGTGATCAGTCTCTTCCTTCAGCTCAGCAAACTTGCATTCAGTGTGCGCCATGTGGCATTCTAGCAGAGGGGCATAGCCAGCACTGATTTGGCCTGGATGGTTCAGGATGATCACCTGAGCAGTGATGCCAGCTGCTTTCATTGGTGAGTCATTTTTGCTGTCACCAGCAACGTTGCCATGATGAACATCCTTGACAGACACATTCTTGACATTGAAGCCCACATTCTCCCCAGGAACAAAGCTTTATTTCATTTCACTCAAAGCTTCCTGGTGCATTTCAACAGACTTTATTTCAGTTCTAATATCGACTGCAGCAAATGTGATCACCAAACCAGGTTTGAGAACACCAGTCTTCACTTGACCAACAGGCACAGTACAAATACCACCAGTTCTGTGGACATTCTGGAGAAGCAGGCACAAGGGCTTGTCAGCTGGACGAGATGGTGGTAGGATGCAGTCCAGAGCCTCAAGCAGCGTGGTTCCACTGGCATTACCAACCTTACGGGTGACTTTCCATCCCTTGAACCAAGGCACGTTAGCACTTGGCTCCAGAATGTTGTCACCATTCCAACCAGAAATTGCACAAATGCTACTGTGTCGGGGTTGTAGCCAATTTTCTTTCTTTCTTTTTTTGAAATTTATCCTATTTTTTTTTCTTTTTTTATTGCATTTTAGGTTTTGGGGTACATGTGAAGAACATGCGAGATTGTTGCATAAGTACACACGTGGCAGTGTGATTTGCTGCCTTCCTCCCCGTCACCTATATCTGACATTTCTCCTCATGCTATCTCTCCCCAACTCCCCACACCCTGCTGTCCCTCCCTTATTTCCCCCAGACAGATCCCACTGTGTGATGCTCCCCTCCCTGTGTCCATGTGGTCTCATTGTTCAACACCTGCCTATCAGTGAGAACATGTGGTGTGTGATTTTCTGTTCTTGCGTCAGTTTGCTGAGAATGATGGTTTCCAGGTTCATCCATGTCCCTACAAAGGACATGAAGTCATCATTTTTTATGGCTGCATAATATTCCATGGTGTATATGTGCCACATTTTCCCTGTCCAGTCTATCATCGATGGACATTTGGGTTGGTTCCCGGTCTTTGCTATTGTAAACAGTGCTGCAATGAACATTCGTATGCATGTGTCCTTATAGTAGAACGATTTATAATCCTCTGGATATATACCCAGTAATGGGATTGCTGGGTCAAATGGAATGTCTATTTCTAGGTCCTTGAGGAATTGCCACACAGTCTTCCACAATGGTTGAACTAATTTACACTCCCACCAACAGTGTAAAAGTGCTCCTATTTCTCCACATCCTCTCCAGCATCTGTTGTCTCCAGATTTTTTAATGATCGCCATTCTAACTCGTGTGAGATGGTATCTCAATGTAGTTTTGATTTGCATTTCTCTAATGATCAGTGATGATGAGCATTTTTTCATATGTTTGTTGGCCTCATATATGTCTTCTTTTTAAAGTGTCTGTTCATATCCTTCGCCCACTTTCGAATGGGCTTGTTTGTTTTTTTCTTGTATATCTGTTTTAGTTCTTTGTAGATTCTGGATATTAGCCCTTTGTCAGATGGGTAGACTGCAAAATTTTTTTCCCATTTTGTTGGTTGCTGGTTCACTCTAATGATAGTTTCTTTTGCTGTACAGAAGCTGTGGAGTTTGATTAGGTCCCATTTGTCTATTTTGACTTTTGTTGCCAATGCTTTTGGTGTTTTCGTCATGAAGTCCTTGCCTAAGCCTATGTCCTGAATGGTTTTGCCTAGATTTTCTTCTAGGGTTTTTATGGTGTTAGGTCTTATGTTTAAGTCTTTAATCCATCCAGAGTTAATTTTAGTGTAAGGTGTCAGGTAGGGGTCCAGTTTCTGCTTTCTGCACATGGCTAGCCAGTTTGCTCAGCACCATTTACTAAACAGGGACTCCTTTCCCTATTGCTGGTTTTTGTCAGGTTTGTCAAAGATCAGATGGTTGTAGATGTGTGGTGTTGCCTCCAAGGCTGTTTTGATTACTGTAGCCTTGTAGTATATTTTGAAGTCCGGTAGTGTGATGCCTCCAGCTTTGTTCTTTTTGCTTAGAATTGACTTGGCTATGCAGGCTCTCTTTTGGTTTCATATGAAGATTAAGGTGGTTTTTTCCAGTTCTGTGAAGAAGGTCATTGGTAGCTTGATGGGGATAGCGTTGAATCTGTAAATTACTTTGGGCAGTATGGCCATTTTCATGTCTTTGTAGTCGTTGACTTTCAGATGGGGTCTCTGAGTGGACGTCCAGTTTGTTGATGATGAAGTTATTTCTTTCTGTTTCTTAATTTTCCTTCTAACATTCAGGCCCCTCTGCTGTAGGACTGCTGAGGTCCACTCCAGGCCCTGCTTGCCTGGGGATCACCTGCAGCAGCTGCAGAACAGGAAAGGTTGCTACCAGTTTCTTCTTCTGCTATCTTTGTCCCAGAAGGATACCTGCCAGATGTCAGTCTGAGCTCTCCTGTATGAGGTCACTCTTTGGATATACAGGGGTCAGGGAGCCACTTGTGGAGACAGTCTGTCCTTTATAGGAGCTCAAGTGCTGAGCCGTGAGCTCCATTGTTTCATTCAGAGCTGCTGGGCAGGTTCGTTTAGGTCTGCTGCAGCAGAACTCATATACACATTTTTTTTTTTTCCCCAGGTGCTCTGTCCTGGGGAGTTAGGGCTTTATGTATAAGTTTCTGACATACTGCTGCCTTTCTTCAGGGCTGCCTTGCCCAGAGAGGAGGCAGCCTAGTCAGAGTCTGCCTGCAGAGGCTTTCCTGAGCTGCTGTGGGCTCTGCCCAGCTGCCGTGTGAACTTCCCTGCAGTACTGTTTATAGGGGTATAGTTAGAACTGCCTCGGCAATGGCGGCCCACTTCTGTAATGGTGGGCTCTCTCTGTAATGGTGGGCTGCCTTGGCAATGGCAGATGCCCCTCCCCCACAGAGCTGGACTGTCCCGGGTTCAGCTGTGCTTGCTGTGAAACTCTCAATCCAGAGTGTTTCAGATTGCGGTTTTTTGTGGGAGTGGGACTGGCTGAGCCTGATCACCTGGCTCCCTGCCTCAGAACCCCCTTTTTTTTCAGTTGAATGGGCAACTCTGTCTCCTAGGCATTGCAGTCACCAGTTGAAACAGTGCCCAGATTTGTGTGATTTCTTGTGTGTAGACCCGCTGTGCCAGCTGAAACAGCCGCTGGAGACTAGTGGAGCTTTTTTGCCCTGGAATCTCCTGGCCTTGCTCCCTGTTTCAGTCCCCCCTTTTTTCTTTCAGTTGAACAGGTGACTCTGTTATCTCCCAGGCATTCCAGTCACCTGCAAAAAGGCACCTTGGTCTGTGTGATTTCCCAAGCAGCGAACCCCTGTGCCAGCTGAAACAGCCGCGCTGGAGAGTCGTGGCACTTTTTCACCCGGGAATCTCCTGGCCTGGCTCCCTGTTTCAGTCCCGTTTTTATCAGATGAATGGGCAACTCTGTCTCCCAGGAATTCCAGTTGCCTTTTGAAAAAGAGCCGGGATCTGTGTGATTTTCCGTGCAGCGACCCACTGTGCAGGCTGAAAACAGCTGCATGGAGATTCGTGGCGCTTTTTTGCCCGGGAATCTCCTGACCTGGTTCCCTGTTTCAGTCCCCTTTTTATCAGTTGAATGGGTGACTCTGTCTCCCAGGAGCTCTAATCACCAGCTAAAAGGGTGCCTGGACCCATGTATTCTGTGTGGAGACCTTCTGCGCCAACCGAAACAGCCGCGCTGGTGACCCATGGGGCTCCTCCGCCTGGGAATCTCCTGTTCTGTGGGCAATAAAAATCCATCTGGAAATGCAGCATCCACTCACCCTCCACGCTTTCACTGGGAGTTGCAATCCTGAGCTGCTCCTAATCAGCCATCTTGGATCCTCCTCAGTAATAGTTATTTTTAATTTATTTTTTTTAATTTTTGTGGTTACATAGTAGATGTATATATTTATGGGGTACATGAGGTATTTTGATATAGGCATGCAATGTGAAATAACCATATCATGGGGAATGAGGTATCCATTCCCTCAAGCATTTATCCTTTGAGTTACAAACAATCTAATTATATTCTAAGTTATTTTAAAATATACAATTAAGTTATTATTGACTGTACTCACCCTATTGTATTATCAAATAGTAGGTCTTATTCATTCTCTCTATGTTTTTTGTACTCATTAACCATCCCCACCTCCCCTCCAGCCCCCTTTTACCTTTCCAAGCCTTTGGTAACCATCCTTCTACTCTCTGTGTTCATTAGTTCAATTGCTTTTATTTTAAGATTGCACAAATAAGTGAGAACATGTGATGTGTGTCTTCCTGTGCCTGGATTATTTCACTCAGCATAATGATCTCCAGTTCCATACATGTTGTTGCAAATGACTGGGTTGCATTCTTTTTTATGACCAATAGTACTCCATTGTGTGTATATATCACATTTTCTTTTCTTAACGTTAATTTTAGGATCGGGAATGTCTGTGAAGGTTTGTTATATAGGTAAACTCATGTGACTGGGATTTCTTGTACAGATTATTTCATCACCCAGGAATTAAACCCAGTACCCAATAGTAATCTTTTCTGCTCCTCTACCTCTTCCCACCCTCCCCACTCAAGTATATCCTAGTGTCTGTTGTTTCCTTCTTTGTGTTCATAAGTTCTCATTATTTAGCTTCTACTTACAAGTGAGAATATGTGGTATTTGGTTTTCTGTTCTTGCATTAGTTTGCTGAGGATAATAGCCTCCAACCTCCCACAAAAGACACAATCTCATTCTTTTTTATGCCTGCATAGTATTTCATGGTGTCTATGTATCACAGTTTCTTTATCCATTCTGTCATCGATGGGCATTTATGTTGATTCTATGTCTTTGCTATTGTGAATAATGCTGCAATGAACAGACACTTTCATGTGTCTTTATAATAAAATTATTTGTATTCCTTTTGGTTACATACCCAGTACTGGGATTGCTGGGTTGAATGGTAGCTCTGCTTTCACTCTTTGAGGAATCACCATACTGTTTTACGCAATGGTTGAACTAATTTACACTCTGCCCAACAGTGTATAAGAGTTCCTTGTTCTCTGCAACCTTGTCAGCATGTTATGTTTTTTGCTTTCTCATAATAGCCATTCTGACTGGTGTGAGATGTATTTCATTGTGATTTTGATTTGATTTCTCTAATGATGAGTGATACTGAGCTTTTTTCATATGCTTGTTGGTCACATGTCTGTCTTCTTTTGAAAAGTGTCTTTTCATGTTCTTTGCTCACTTTTTTAATGGGGTGGTTTGTTTTTCTCTTGTAAATTTGTCTAAGTTTCTTAATATTACCTTTATCAAATGCAGTTTGCAAATACTTTCCCATTCTGTAGGTTGTCTGTTTACTCTGTTGATAGTTTCTTTTGATGTGCAGAAGCTCTTACATTTAATTAGATTCAATTTGTCAATTTTTGCTTTTGTTGTGGTTGCTTTTGGTGTCTTTGTCATGAAATCTTTGCCCGTTTCTATGTCTAGGATGGTATTGCCTAGGTTATCTTCTAGGGTTTTAATAGTTTTGGGCATTACATTTAAGTCTTTAATCCATCTTGAGTTGCTTTTAGTATATGGTGTAAGGAATGTGTCCAGCTTCAGTCTTCGCATATGTGTAGCCAGTTATACCAGCACCACTTATTGAATAGGGAGTCTTTTCCTCATTGATTGTCTTTGTCAGGTTTGTCGAAGATCAGGTACTTATAGGTGTGTGGCTTTATTTCTGGGTTCTGTATTCTGTTCCATTGGTCTATGTGTCTGTTCTTGTACCAGTACCCTGCTGTTTTGGTTACTGTAGCCCTGTAGTATAGTGTGAAGTTGGGTAATGTGATGCCTTCAGCTTTGTTCTTTGTTTTTTTTTTTGCTTAGCCCTTGGCTATTCACGCTTTTTTTTTTTTTTTTGGTTCCATATGAATTTTAAAGCAGTTTTTTCTAGTATTGTGAAGAATGTCTTTGGTAGTTTGTTAAGAATAGCATTGAATCTGTAAATTGCTTTGGGCAGTATGGCCATTTTAGTGATAATGATTCTTTGTACCCATAAGCATGGATGTTTTTCCATTTGTTTGTGTCGTCTCTGATTTTTTTGAGCAGTGTTTTGTAATTCTCATTACGGATATCTTTCACCTCCCTGGTTTGCTATATTCATAGGTATTTTATTTTTGGGGGGTTATTGTGTACCACATTTTCTTTATCCATTCATCTGTTGATGGAACTTAGGTTGATTCCAAATCTTAGCTATCATAAACAGTTCTGCAACAAACAAGGGAGTGCAGATAGCTCTTTGATATACTGATTTCCTTTCTTTTGTGTATATACTCTGCACTAGTATTGCTCAATCATATGGTAGCTCAATTTTTAGTCTTTTGAGGACCCTCCAAACTGTTCTCCATAGTTGTTGTACTAATTTACATTTCCACTAACAATGTATGAAAGTCCCCTTCTCTCTACATCCTCACCAGTAGTTATTATTGCCTGTTCTTTGGGTATATGTGATTCAAACTGGTGTGAGATGGTATCTCATTGGAGTTTTGATTTGCATTTCTCTGATAACAATTATGTTGGGCATCTTTTCATATGCTTGTTTGCAATTTGTATGTCTTCTTTTGAGAAATATCTTCTCAAATCTTTTGCCCATTTTTTTGATTGAATTATTAGATTTTTCACGTAGAGTTGTTTGAGCTCCTTATATATTCTGATTATTAATCCTTTGTCACATGGGTAGTTTGCAAATATTTTATTCTATTTCGTGGGTTGTCTCTTCACTTTGTTAAATGTATCCTTTGCTGTGCAGAAGCTCTTCAACTGGATGTGACCCCATTTCTCCATTTTTGCTTTGGTTGCCTATACTTGTGGAGTATTGCTCAAAAAATGCCAGTCCAGACCGATATTCTGAAGATTTTCCCCAAAGTTTTCTTTTTCTTTTTTTTTCTTCAGGTCGTTCACTGTTGGCATACAGAAATTCTACTGACTTTTGTATGGTGGTTTTGCATCCTGTAATTTTACTTAATTTATCAGTTCTAACACCTTTCTTGTGGAGTCTTTACGTTTTTCCACATATAAGATCATAACAACTGTAAACAAGATAATTTGACTTCTTCCTTTTCAATTTGGCTCCATTTTATATCCTTCTTTTACCTGATTGCTCTAGCTAGGCCTTCCAGTATTATGTTGAATAACAGTGATGACAGTGGGCATCCTTGTTGTGTTCCAGATATTGGAGGAAAGGCTTTTAGTTTTTCGCCATTTAGTATGATACTAGCTGTGGGTCTGTTGTACACGGTTTTTATTATGTTGAGGTATATTCTTTCTATGCCCAGTTTTTTGAGGCTTTTTACCATGAAGGGATGTTACACTTTGCCAAATGCTTTTCTAGCATCATTTGAAATGATTACATAGATTTTATCCTTCATTCTGTTGATATGATGTGTCACAACAATTGTGTGTGTTGAACCAGCCTTACATCCCAGCGATAAACCCCACTCGGTCAAGTTGAATGATCTTTCTAATGTATTCCTGAATTTGGATTGCTAGTGTTTTGTTGAAGAGTTTTGCATGAAATTCATAGGAGATACTAGACTGTAGTTTTCATTTTTTGATGTGTTTTTGTCTGGTTTTGGTATCAGGTTAATACTGGCCTCATAGATTGATTTTGTAAGTATTCCCTCCTCCTCTATATTTTGGAATAGTTTGAGTAGTATTTGGATTCATTCTTTTTTTATTTTTTATTTTTTTTATAAATATAGGGGTTTCACCATGATGACCAGGCTGGTCTTGAACTCCTGACCTCAGGTGATCCACCCACCTTGGCCTCCCAAAGTGCTAGGATTACAGGCTTGAGCCACCTTGCCAGATTCTTTCTTTTTTAAATGTTTGGTAGAATTTATCAGTGAAGGCATCACGTCTCAGGCTTTTCTTTACTGGGAGAATTTTTATTATTGCTTCAATGTAGTTGTTTGTTATTGAACTTGTTCATATTTTGGATTTCTTTCTGTTTCAATCTTGCTGTGGATGTATCTAGGAATTTGTTCATGTCTTTTAGATTTTTCAGTTTATTGGCATATAGTTGCCCATAGTAGCCACTAATGATCCTTTGAATTTCTTCAGTATCCATTGTAATATCTTCTTTTTTCATTTCTGATTTTATTTATTGGGATTTTCTCTCTTTTTTTCTTAGTCTGGCTAAAGGTTTATCAATTTTGTTTAACAAACCAATTTTTTGTTTCATAGATTTTTTAATAATTTCAATTTTATTTCTTTCTTTCCTAATTTTCATTATTTATTTTCTTTTACTAATTTTGAGTTTGATTTGCTCTTGCTTTTTAAATTCTTTAAGGTGTAATGTTAGATTGTTTATTTGAAATTTTTCTTCTTTTTTGATGTGGGCACCTACGGCTGTAAACTTCCCTCTTATTATTGCTTTTGCTGAATCCCATAGATTTGGTATTTCGTGTTCCTATTATCATTTGTTTCAATACAATTTTCAGTTTACTTCTTAATTTCTTTTTTTTTTTTTTGAGACAGAGTCTCACTTTGTCTCTAGGCTGGAGTGCAGTGGCGCTCTCTTCGCTCACTGCAACCTCCGCTTCCTAGGTTCAAGTGATTCTCCTGTGTCAGCCTCCCGAGTAACTGGGATTACAGGTGCATGCCACACGCCTAGCTAATTTTTGTATTTTTAGTAGAGACGGGGTTTCACCATGTTGGTCCGGACCATCTCCATCTCTTGACCTTGTGATCCCCCCGCCTCAGCCTCCCAAAGTGCTGAGATTACAGGCATGAGCTCCTTCTTAATTTCTTTATAGACCTACTGGTCATTCAGGAGCATATTGCCTGATTTCCATGTCTTTGTATAGTTTTCAAAATTCATCCTGATATTAATTTCTGCTTTTATTTTGTAGTCAGAGAAGATGCTTGATATTATTTCAAGTTTTTTGAATGTTTTAAGACTTGTTTTGTGACCTAACATATGGTCTGTCCTTGAGAATGATCCATGTGGTGAGGAAAATAATGTGTATCTTGCAGCTCTTGGATGAAATATTCTGTAATTGTCTATTAGATCCATTTGGTCTATAGTGCAGATTAAGTCTGATGTTTCTTTTTTGATTTTCTGTCTGGAAGATCTGTCCAACGTTGAAAGTGAGGTGTTGAAATCTCTAGGTATTATTGTATTTGGGCTTATCTTTCTCTTTAGTGCTAATCATATTTTCTTTGTATAGCTGGATGCTCCATTACTGGGTGCATAGATATTAACAATTGTTATATTCCCTTGCTGAATTGACCCCTGTATCATTATATGGTGACCTTTCTTGTCTCCTTTTATAGTTTTTGTCTTGAGATTTATTTTGTCTGATATAAATATAGTGACTCCTATGCTTCTTTGGTTTCCATTGACATGGAATATTTTTTCCTATCCCTTTAGTTTCAGTCTATGGGTGTCTTTATAGGTGAAGTGTGTTTCTTGCGGGCAACGGATCAATGGGTCTTGTTTTTTCATTCATCTAACCACTTTATGTGTTTTGACTGGGGAGTTTAGTCTACTTACATTTATGTTATTATTGATAAGGACTTCTGCGATTTCGTTACTTGTTTTCTGGTCTTTTTTTTCCTTCCTATCTTCGTCTAGTGAAGGTGATTTTCTCAGTCATACAATTTAGTTTTTTGCTTTTTATTTTTTGTGTCTCTTTTTTATGTCTTTTGGTTTGAGTTTACCATGAGGTTTGCAAATACTATCTTATAACTCATTATTTTAAGCTGAAAAAACTTTACACTTTGCATAAAAAAAAAGAAACAAAAAGACAGCTAATAAAAACTCCATGCCATAACTTTGTCTCCTCGCTTTTTAACCTTTCGTTGTTTCTATTTATATTTTATTGTACTATGTCTTGAAATGTTGTTGTAGTTATTATTTTTCATTGGTTCGTTGTTTATTCTTTCTGCTTAAGATAAGAGTAGTTTACACACCACATTTACAGTGTTAACAATATTCTGTGTTTTTCTGTGTGCTTATTATTACCAGTGCATTTTGTACCTTCCAAACCTTTACTTGTTTTTCTTTAATGTCCTTTTCTTTCTGATTGAAGTATTCCCTTCAGCATTTCTTGTAAGATAGGTCTGATGTTGATGATGAAATCCCTCAGCTTTTGTTTGTCTGGGGAAGTCTTTAATTCTCCTTCGTGTTTGAAGGCTATTTTTACTTGATATACTATTGTATTGTAAAAGTAATTATTTCCTTCAGTCCTTTACATATGTTATGTGCTCTCTCCTGGCCTGTAAGATTTCCACTGAATAGTCTGCTGCCTGAGTATTGCAGCTCCATTGTATGCTGTTTTTTTCTTTTTCTTACTGCTTATAGGTTCCCTTAATTTTCCTTTGGGAGTTTGTTTATTAAATGCATCCAGGTAGTCTTCTTTGTGTTACATCTGCTTGGTGTTCTATAACCTTCTTGTACTTGGATATTGATATCTTTCTCTAGGTTTGAGACACTCTACATTATCTTTTTGAATAAACTTTCTACCCTTATCTCTACCTCTCTCTTCTATTTAAGGCCAGTAGCTCTTAGATTTGCCCTTTTAGTGCTAAATCTAAATTCTGCAAGTACACTTCATTGTTTTCTATTCTTTTTTTTGTCTCCTCTGACTGTGTATTTTCAAATAGCCTGTCTTCAAGCTCACTAATTCTTTCTTCTGCTTGATCAATTCTACTATTAAAAGATCCTCATGCATTCTTCAGTATGTCAATTGCGTTTTTCGGCTCAAAAATTTGTACTTGATTATTTTTAACTATTTTAATTTTCATGTTAAATTTATCTGATAGAATTCTGAATTCTTTCTTTGTATTATCTTGAATTTGTTTGAGTTTTTTTCAACAGGGTGATTTTGAATTATCTGTCTTAATGGTCATATATCTGTTTCTCCACGATTGGTTCCTGGTGTCTTATTTAGTTCATTTGGTGAGATCATGTTTTCCTGGATGGTGTTGCTACTAATAGATGTTCTTCAGTATGTGGGTACTGAAGAGTTAGGTATTTGTTGTAGTCTTCACTGGGCTTATTTGTCCACCCCAAGAAGGATGGCTTTCCAGATACTTGAAAAGACTTGTGTGTTGTGATCTAAGCTGTATCTGCTTTAGGGGTACCCCAAGTCTATTACTGCTGTGGTTCTTGCAGACTCGTAGATGTACTGCCTTGATGGTCTTGGACAAGATCTGGGAGAATTTTCTAGATCACCAGGCAGAGACTCTTCTTTTCTCTTACTTTCTCCCAAACAAGCAGCGTCTCTCTTTGTCTGTTCTGAGCCACCTACAGCTGGGGGTGGAATGACACAACCGTCCCCGTGGCCACTCCCATTATGACTGCTGGGTCAGATTTGAAGTCATCACAGCACTGGTTCTCACCCAAGTTCGGCTGTAACAACTCCCTGGCTACTGCCTATGTTTGCTCAAGGACCTAGGGTTCTACAAATAGTAGGTGACAAAGTGAGCATGGCCTGTGTTCTTCGATTCAGGGCAGCAAGGTCCTCCAGGCCCAATGTGGGTTTAGACGTGCTGTCCGGGATTCAGGGACTACAGTCAAGCCTTAGAACTCTACCTCGTATTCTATTGTATTGTGGCTGAGCTGGCACTCAAATTACAAGGCTTAGTCTTTCCCATTCTTTTTGGACCTTTGCCAATGCAGAGGAGCCTCACTCCATAGCTGTTGCCACTCTATGCCACAGGGAGGACTGCCAGACTACCTGCTGATGTTCTCATAAGACCCAAGGACTCTTTAGTCAGACAGGTCTTATCAATTTAGAAAGTCTGCTTTGCCAAGGTTAAGCATGTGCCCATGGCACAGCCTGAAGAGATCCTGATGACATGTGCCTAAGGTGATCAGGCAAGAGCTTGGTTTTACACATTTTAGGGAGACGTGAGATATCGATCAGTATATGTAACATGTACATTGATTTAGTCTGGCTAGACAGGACAACTTGAAGTAGGGAGGGAGCTTCCAGATGATAGCTAGGAAAGAGACAAAGGGTTGCATTCTTTTGAGTTTCTGATGAGCCTGTCCAAAGGAGGCAATCAGGTATGTATTTATCTCAGTGAGCAGAGAGATGACTTTTTTTTTTTAATTTTATTTTTTTAATTTTATTTTTTATTGCATTTTAGGTTTTGGGGTACATGTGAAGAACATACAATATTGTTGCATAGGTACACACGTGGCAGTGTAATTTGTTGCCTTCCTCCCCTTCACCTATATCCGGCATTTCTCCCCATGCTATCTCCCCGCAACTCCCCACCCCCCACTGTCCCAATGGGATGACTTCGAATAGAACTGGTTGGCTCTAAGCAGTTCCCAGCTTGATTTTTCCTTTTAGCTTAATAATTTTGGGGCCCCATGATTTATTTTATTTTCCCATGGTGAATGGTGCCCTATCTTGCTGTAGCTGAGCTGGTATCCTAAATGCAAGGCAAAGTCCTCCCCCACTGTTCTCTCTCCTCTACTCAAGTGAAAGGAAAGGGGTCTCTCTCGAAGCCAGGAGCCATGGAGCCTCGGGTTATGGGAGGGGTGATGCCAGCACTCCTTTGGCTGTCCCAGATAGTCTCTCAGTATGTTGTGCCCCTCCCCCCACCTCAGTCCATGTGTCTGGGCCTATTTCAGCATTAGGACTTGCTTAAGAGTTGCAGTCCTCATGGCCTAGACGGCCTTTCAAGGTTACTTAGAGACTGAGAGCACTTTGGCCCTCAGTGGTGAGTTTTGCTGGTGCTGCAGTTTGGACAGCTGGGATTGGGGATTCCCCTCTTACTAGGGCTGATTTAAATGCTCCCTCCTTGGGCAGCTGTAAGATGACTTTGGTCTGGGATTTCTCTGCTCTAACGTGACAGCACTGAGTGCAGTGCCTCGCAATTGCTGTGTTCTCCCTCTCCCAGAACCCAAAGATGCTCTCTGGCCCACATGCTGCTATTGCTGCTGGGGGTCAGGGAAGGGTAGTGTTAACAATTCAGAACTTTTTCTGTCTCTTCAGTGTCTCTTTCAGTGATATGAAGTTAAGACTAGATATTATGAGTGCTCACTTGATGTTGGTTCTTATGAAGGTGTTTTTTCTGTGTAGATAGTTGTTAACTTGTGGAGCGTTCTATTCGGCTACCTTGCTTTGCCTTGAGAATAAATTTTTAAAAAAGGATTAAAATTTGCTTTTGGGTACATGTGTGAATTTTTTATTGTATTCAGTACTAACTAAGTTTGCATTTCAGGGAGTAATTTGAGGTCTGCATTCGAGGTTATTTAATGAACATTACAATTTGAATTGAAGAACACCAACATGATACTTTTGTCATTTTTGTAATTAAGTACAGTAAAGTTTAAGTATTTACTACACCCCTTTTGTCAAAAAATATATCTGAAAGTTTACTGGCAAGGTTTATAGTTTATATAGTACTTTCACATATACTGGCTCATTTAATGTGATCCTGAGAAGTGTCTGTTTTTATAATTTTGTTGTGAAATTTCTAAATTTTTATAAACAAATGGTTGATTTCAACAAGGCATGTTTGGAGATCACTTAATCTCATTTAGACTTTTTTTACTCAATGTTAAATCCACATCATCCATTGTGATAATGAAGCCGACAATGCTTCTAGGGAATAATAGTATCTCATGGTCTGCAGAAGTTCATAAGCTACAAGGTGTATTCACACACTATCTGAGTTTATTCTCACAGCAATCCTATGAGGCAGGTCATCCCATCTGAAATTTAAGTGAGAAAATGGAAATGTGGGCAAGTAAAATGAATTACCTGAGGCCACACAGTCTATTACAGGCAGAGCCAATTATTGAATATAAGCCTTCTGTTGTGCCTCCTCTTGTACATTATCCTCTCTATGCTGTCTCTTGAATGATAAGCTTGAGCAAACAAGTTTAATTAGGTGGTGGATTGTTCTAGGTAGTCAGGGAATTATGGAAAATCTAGTGATGGGAATTAAACAAAGTAGAAGAAGAGAGAAGCACTACACAAGAATTTCACCATAATGTCTTCAAGGTTCATGCACTGATAGGAAATACTGCCTTTTAATGTTTATGTCTTCAGAAACATCCTAAGAAAGATCCTTTCAATGGAGACTCAATTCCACATGCATTTATGGAAAGGTTTTGGGAATCAACAAGAGCTTCATATTTTGAATGAAAAAATAAAAGGACTTATAATTCAAGAAATTGTTTAGAGACAACCACATAATATTGGAGCATAAAATTTAAGTATTTATGAAACTGGGATCTAGTTACTAAAAAAACATGAATTGTCACTTGTGTCCAAAATACTATGCTAGGATCTGTGGATGCTTTCAGAAAGATTTAAATCTTATTGTAGAGGAAACACATACACATAAAAAAAGATGACCATTCATTCATTCACTTATCAAATAGTTATTGTGTGTACTCTGTGTCAGACATTCTTCTAGGTGTTTGGGATACATCTATTAAAAACAAACAGGCATTTTCTGCATTTATTGAGGTAATCAAATGGTTTTGTCATTGGTTCTATTTATGTGATGGATTACGTTTATTGATTTGCCCCACAAATCAATATATATATATAAGAAATATATATATATTTTATATATATATATATAAGAAACATATATATATATATATATATATATATATAAGAAACATGCAAAGATCTCTTCCCTTGAAAAAGAGATTATATTCTAGTGTATAGTATTGTGGATGTGGGAAGACAATAAACAATATACATACCAAAGTAGTTATATTACATGTTAGAAAGTGGTAAGTGCTATGAAAAAATAGAGCAAGTAGAGCAAAGTAAGGGTATGGGAGGATTGGAGTTAGTTGCAGTTTTAAATAGGATGGGCATTGTAGGCCTCATTAAGTACGTGAGATTTGTTCACAGCCTTGAAAGGGAGAGGAGTTAGGCAAGTAGAATCTGGGGAAAGTGTCTCAGACTAAGGAAACATTTGGACCAGAAGCCAGGAGCATACCTGGCAGGTTTGAGGAATGTTAAGAAGGCTGCAAGAGTGAAAGAGAGGAGAGTGTTCTAATGGAGTAGGAAAGAGATCATAATGGTAAAGTTGGGGAGTCAGCCACGTGGGACCTTTTAGGCCCATTTGAAAACTGTTTTTTTTTTTTCCTGAATGAAATGGATTATTGCAGTGTTTTAAGCAGGAGTATGAGGATCTGACTTAGATTTTTAAAGAATCACTCTGACGAGGTTGAAAATAGGCTCATATAAGGCAAAGATAGAAGCAGTCAGGATGCTGTTGCAATGAACCATGATAGATGTCGACAGCTTAGACCATAGTGGTAAAGTAGAGGTAATAACTGTTGGCATAGTCTGGGTAGGTTTTGAAGGTAGAACCAACAACACTTCATGATGGATTAGATGCTGGGTATGAGAGAAAGAAGAGTCACGAACAACTCCAGGAATCTGGCATATGCAACTGAGAGGCTGAAGTTTCCTTCATTGGGGTGGGGGCAGGGAAAGCTGGAGGTAGAGCAGGTGGGGGGGGCAGAGTTCAAGAGTCCAGTTGTTTTTTATTTGTTGTTTATTTATTTATTTACTTATTTTAGGGGCAGGGTCTCGCTCTGCCACCCAGGCTGAAGTGCAGTGGCATGATCATCACTAACTGTAGCCTTTAATTCCTGGGCTCAATCGATCCACCTGCCACAGCCTCCTGAGTAGCTGAGACTACAGGCAAACATCACTATGGCCAGCTAATTTTAAATAATTTTTTTTTTAGAGACCCGTGTCTCACTATGTTGCCCAGGCTGTTCTTGAACTTCTGACCTTAAGCGATCCTCCTGCCTTCACCTCCCAAAGTGGCGGGATCACAGGTGTTAGCCACATGCCCAGCCTATTTTTAGAAATCTCCCTTTTTAGATTGTAGTATTTTTGATGTCAGATACTATGGTTGATGATCTTTGTATTCTCCATAGGACAGAGTCTTTTGCCCAGAGTTGATGATCAGCAAACATTTGTAGAATAAATATTGAACTAAGAAACTTCTGTGATAAGGTGTAAAGATAAATGTGGTCTCTATGGGATCAGTATGCAAACTCTTTGATATTAATTACAAGCATGTTTGAAGAGCTTTCTTCGATTCTTTGCTTTTTCTTTTTAGAGACAGGGTCTTGCTGTGTTGCCCAGGCTGGAGTGCAGTGGCACGATCGATCATAGATCCTTGGAGCCTCGAACTCTTGGGCTCAAGTTATATTCCTGCCTCTGTCCCCTGAGCAGCCAGGACTACAGGTACATGCCACCTTGCCCAGTTAATTATTTTTAATTATTTTTGTAGAGAAGGGGATCTTGCTATGTTGCCCAGGCTGTTCTTGAACTCCTGGCCTCAAGTGATTCTCCCACCTCAGCCTCCAAAGCACTGGGATTACAGGTGTAAACCACCATGCCCAGTATCTATTACCTCTTTAAGTAGAGATGTAGAGTAGGCGTTAGATATACAGGTTCAGTGTTTGGGATAGATGTCTGGACAGGAGATATGTGCTTGAGAATGTCAATAGAAAAGAGTAGAGATTCCAGGACTGAGTCCTGAGTCACACTGGCATAAAGAGATCAGAGAGAAGAGGAGGAATCAGCAAAGAGCCTTACAAAAAACATCCAGTGAGATAAGAGGAAAACTGAGAATCGTGTTCTGAAAGCTAATCAGTTTAAAACAGTGTATCAACAATGAGGGAATAACCAACTATGTCAAATGCTGCTAAAAAGTCACATGAGACTTGGCCATTGGATGTGGCAATAAGTCACTGATAATCTTGATGAGAAAAATTTCGATGGAGAGGTGGGAATGAAAAGTTTGAGTGGCATGTGTTTAAGAAAGAATAAGAGAGGAAGTGGAGTATCAACAACTCTTTCCAGGGATTTGCTGCAAAGATAGCAAATAACTTAGTGTTGGCAGAAAGTAGCTTGAAAACAGTGGATGTGAGAGAAGTGGGTCATGAAGTTATTTTTTTACAATGGAAGATACACCAGCATATGCCATTAGAAATAATCAAGTAAAAATAAAATTAATATATGAAAGAAGAATATTGCTGAAGTGATATTCTTAAGTAGGAAAGAGTGATTGGAATCTGATGTACAAGTAGAAGTATCCCCCTTTAGACAGAAGCAAGATTAGTGCATCTACATGAACAGGTGGGAAGGCAGAGTATGTAGATGGAGATTCTAGTTGATATAGTATTGGGTCTCCGTGAAAGTCCTCTTCTAATTGTTTCAGTTTTCTCAGTGAAGTGGACAACAAGGTCATCATTTCAAAATGACCATTGGAAAGGAGGTATTGCTGTGAAATAGCTATCGGGGTAAGTATTAGAATAAACTATTACAAGAAGTTTAGTATGATTGCCAGGCAACATTAAGTGCCTATTAAAGTTGTGATCATAAATTCAAAATGGTTAATGTGATTGTGTGTTTTATTTTCACCATGTAAAGCTGTGTCAGTACTGGTGCAAAGTAAGCAAATAATAGGATTTAATGAGAATTGTGGTTTTGCTAAGCAATATGAGTATAACAAAGCAAAAGGGGCAAAAGAATTCAGGGTTTATGCAAAGGTGATTTGGTGAGTGAGAATACATTTTAAACCATTTAGGTGGAAAGAAGATAACAAGGAGCTGAGAGGCAGTGAAAGCATGGTATTTTCAATGAATTGTAAATTCCAAGAAAAGGTCAAAGAATTGTTGGCATTGGAGTACCAGAAGGAGTGAATAAAAGAGATAGTGGTGGTTGGAGAGTAGGATGCACCAAATTGAGAATACGGAAGAGTTGCAGGTATTGGTAATTACAAAGGTTAGGACATTGGCTTGAGTGAAGTGCAGAGGACAAGACCTTTGGAGGAGAGGAGATCAAGAAACTGAAGGCCTAGAGTGTTGGTAGTGTCAGCCACGTGTGCATTGTTTATTGAAATTGCTAAGGATTAAGAGAGGAGTCAATGTGTCGAAACTTTCATACTACATATAATAATACTACCCAATTTTGCATTGTTAAAAAACGATTCTTAATTTCTAAAATGTAAAAATTAAAGTTGTTGGAATTAAGAACTCTGAGAACTTGACTGAAGGTATTGTTTTAAAACTAATCCACATTCACCATAATATAGAAGTTTGAATATTTATGCTAATAATCTCTGATTAGTCGTGGGCATGCTGTGCTTCAGTGAAGCTGTCTGAAGAATATTGTGAAAATAACATTTTCCAAATGTTTGAAATATATTTGTTTTACATCATTTTAGTGTTAACATTATTTTACAATGGAAGATTGTACTTTGTTTGATCATAAACTGGTTTCATACTGCCAATGTTATTGGTATGTTTATTGATCTTATTAGTACGTCATGTATTCAGGAAGAATAAATTAAGTTCTCACTCTTGTTTCAGAGCATTATTATTTTAAAATTTTTGTTTTTTATTTTTTGGGTACATATTAGGTGTGAAATGGAGTACATGAGCTATTATGATACAGGCATAAAATGGATAATAATCTCATCAGAGTAAATGGGGTCTCCATCGCCTCAAGCATATGTCCTTTCTTTGTGTCACAAATAATCTGTTTATACTTTTTTAGTTAATCTGAAATGTAAAATAAATTATTGCTGACTGTAGTCACCCCATTGCAGCACATCACTATTTCATAAAGAGTACTACCAATCTGTTAGATACAGTGAAAAACTTAGAAATGGTCATGATCCTTTACCTATAGATAGTTCATAATGCATTCAAAGTGGCAGAAACCAAATCAGTATATATTTGCAACACCTGCGTTTTCTGAGTCATTTATTCTTAACCTCACATGGAAGCTATTTAAACAGCTCCTGCTGTAGTCACCACTTCTCACAGCTAGTCTTTGACCACTCGGGATTTCTGTAACCTTGGAGGTTTGGCGATGAAGAAATAGTTAAACTTTAAACTAGGTTCTCATGTGAAATCATTGCAGAGTAAAGCTAAGAAGTTGGCTATCTCGATCCTGATTCCTTGCTAATTACCTAGGAAACAAATTTTCTTTGGTGAGGCTTGTCCAGTCATTCACCTGGCATCTTAATAGAGTAGTTGGAAGGAGGGTTTGGTCAGCATTTGCAGACTCCCATTAGATCCTGTCACTGATTCTGAGTGAATTTTAATTTCTGCAGCTGGAGACTAGCAAGGGAAGCCATATGTAGTAACATCTGCTATTTAGACTCTTGTTTAGGGACAAAAAAGACAGTTCCATTGTTAAAATGTTAGTTTTGTGTGGTAGATTTAAGAAATATTGTTTCCCTTCTTTATATAGCATTGAAAAGAAATGTATGTATGCACTAAACACTGGGTTATTTCAATCAGGATAGGTTGTCCAAAGTGATGTAGAAAAATTGTTTTAGGCACTATGAACCTAACCTCTAATATATAAAAGCAAAGTAAAAAAAAACAAGTACTCATTCTTCCTAATATTTCAAATCTGATGACAATAGAACTTCAGATGAATATTTTACTCAAGGAAGAATCATTGGCAGCTTTGTTAAAACTGAATGGAAGTGCACTGATGTAATTGCCTGAGGAAACTGTTATCAGAAAATGTGAGGTTGTGATTCCTTTCTAAGAGTGATTGCCTGATTCAAGCTTTTGCTAGAACAACCATCTTTAAAGATCTAGCTGAAGTCTTATCTTCTCTATGAAGATGTCTCTCATAGTGCATGGTGGATTCCTTGCTTCTGTGAACTTTTATCTGCAGATAGCCTATCTCTTTTTTTGTATACATTGTTAGGATTTAAAACGTTTATGTTTTCTCTCTCCCAAAACTAGCTTGTAAATTCTTCAACTTCAGGAACAGTTTGATGTCATTTTATCACTCACAGTACCAAACATAGTACATGGATGTGAGTACCGAAAAGGCTTTCAGTTTGTTGGTTTGACAGTGTGACTATGATTTATTATAATTAAATGTATTTATTCTGGGAAGTGTTCACATTTTAAGAAAATCTATTGCTATACTTTAAGGGTATGTCAGAATAACATACCCCTAAATAGAAGCCTAGAAAACTATTGTTCTCAGATAGGCACAGTTGTTCTGATATTAATACTTTCTAGATGTATGACTAAGCCTCAGTTTTTTCATCTAAAAATGGGAATAATATTAGCTATGTAACTCATGAGGTTTTTAAGATTAATAAGCATCATGTACATAAAGTGCTTAATACATAATAAGAACATAAAATGTTAGCTCTTATTTTTGAATTTAGTACTCACACCAATAAATATGAACACACACATATATGTACATTCATAACACAAGAAAAAGCAAATTGCAGAATAAAATGCACCAGTTTTCAGAATTTTTGCAACCAGGACTAAATTAACTGGTTGACTGAATAACACTGTGTGCACTTTATTTTCTAGGAAATTCTTGTATGTTGACTTTCTAGGCTGATATGGCAGCTGGTAGGCCATTTATTACTAGTTCTGTTGTGGAAAATTCAGTCTTGTGTGTCATTTAGAGTTTGTGACACATGTACCCTCCCAAGGCTTAATGAGTTGTCTGCAGATGGACTGTTATTTATTACAGTCATGTAGAATAAAATTGATTGTCTTCTAAAATTAATTTTTCATTTGCCTCAAGCCTTACTTTAATAGGGGACACACAGTTGCCTGTTTGCAGAAATACTGTTTAATCACATTAATATCTCAGCCCCCCAGGCTGAAGAAGATAATTGTACAAACGAACAGCAAAATCTGTATCTTTACCTTCTTTTTATGATTAAATTATGCAAATAACTTATCTCCTGCCCTTCTAAGCACTAATCATCTAATTAGGAGTGATGTGTTAAAGCGATGATTTTGAATTAGGAGAGGGAAGAATGCAGGAAGCAGAAAATGGGAGCTGACAATGAAACCACTGAAGGTACAGTAATGTGTAGTAGATGAATCTATGTATTTGATACAAAAAGAGGTGGGAAGGCTAATATATACTACCCACATACCTGACACATGTCATCTAGTGGCAAGAAATACAATTCCTTATCTCTGATGACAACTTCTTTGATATTAACTTTACATTTTTAGCAAGGCAAATATTAAATTTCCTGCATTTTTGAACACTCAAGGAAAGTAGGATATTTATTATCTTACCCAATGAAAGAACTGGCTTGCTCTGTTAACCCATGCAGAATAATATATGGAAAAGCAATGAGACTGTACCTTAATGGTGAACATACACTAGGTTGTTCAGACTACTCCTTTAAAGAAAAGATTGGTTAGCAAAAAGCAGTCCTTTCTTTTTTCCTGAGAAATTAGTCAAAGTCAGAACATGCAAACCCCAGAACAAATATATTCCCTACTGAGGGATTCAGGATTCAGTTCTGAAGCGTCATTCCAAATATGTATTTACAAGCTCTTGCCTTGATTTTGTGCTTCTGCTTCCAGACACTGATTGTGAAGAGTTTTTAGCACAGTAGTCCTATTTAGTTGTGGGCATAATTATTCCATTTAATACATATATTGTGTCTTTATCCAACATAATTATTATATTACTACTTAGTAACTATAATAATGATAAACAACACGATTAATGTTCCCTAGCACCCTCGTCAAGCTTTGTATATATATATATACACACACACACATGTGGTTCTTATAATAATGTGAAAGAAATTATGATAAATCTGGCCATAGAAATAACATAAGTTTACCGTGGGTATTTTAAAACCTCTTAAAATTTTTTCTTATGGGTACATTTTTGAGAGTTAGCAATCATAATGTTCAGGTCCTTTTAATATAGTCTTATTGATTTGAATTCAGTGCTTCAACATTTTTACAGTAAACTCTGGGGTATTTTAAAAAATACAATGCAAACCATTTCCCAAGGCATTTGAGAACGAAATTTCAAGAAATATATCTTAAATAGAATATAAACAAAAATTTGTGGATTGGACTAGATAAATGTTCTCAAGTTCTTGAGACCAATGCTGTCATTCTCTTACTATTTCTAGATTAGCTTATTCTCTTGTATGTGCCGTTTCAGGCCACTAAGAAGACCCACTGATCACCACCAGTTGCTCTTCTATTGAAGTCTGGCAGATGCTTACTATATTGATGCCAGCTGGTTACAGGCATTTATTTTACAGCTTTGCTTTTTTAAGGCTAGGCATCAAACTTCAGTCTCTCTGTGTTCACTGGAAAAAATGCTTAATCTATTTATTTTGATAATTGAAGCCAATGAGTCTAACATGTTGAACTTTCCAAGGTTGACTTTTTGAACCTTGTTCTGGAGAATTTTTGGCACATGCATTCCTGTGGACAGTCTTTTATAGATTTCTACAGTGAAGAGAGCATTGCCTCCATGGTTGCACCGAATTCAGAAGGGCCAGGTTAGCCTTTGGAAGTGAAGGGTGAATTCTTTAGAAATGATTCCATTGCTATCTCATGAAGTTTTATCTCTCTTTTGTCAAAGTAACGTGATTACTACATTTCCCCCCAAAGGTGGTGCATTACCATGTCATGTGATGAACCAAAACCCTAAGGAACTGGCTATGCCCCTGTTAGACATCCTTTTTTAAAAAAATATATACATATATGTTTATTATGTTTTCAGTTCTGTGGTACACGTGCAGAATGTGCAGGTTTGTTACATAGGCATACACGTGCCATGGTGGTTTGCTGCACTCATCAATCCATCATTTACATTAGATATTTCTTCTAATGCTATCCCTCTTCTAGACCCCACCCCCAACAGGCCTTGGTATATGATGTTCCCCTCCCAGTGTCCATGTGTTCTCATTGTTCATCTCTCACTTATGAGTGAGAACATACGTTGTTTGGTTTTCTGTTCCTGTGTTAGTTTGCTGAGAATGACGGTTTCCAGCTTCATACATGTCCCTTCAAAGGACATGAACTCATCTTTTTTTTATGGCTGCATAGTGTTTTATGGTGAATATATGTCACATTTTCTTTATCCAGTCTATCATTGATGGGCATTTGGGTTGCTTCAAAGTCTTTGCTATTGTGAACAGTGCTGCAATAAACATACATGTGCATGTATCTTTATGGTAGAATTATTTCTAATCCTTTGGGTATATACCCAGTAATGGGATTGCTGGGTCAGATGGTATTTCTGGTTCTAGATCCTTGAGGAATCACCACCCTGTCTTCCACAATGGTTGAACTAATTTACCTTCCCACCAACAGTATAAAAGTGTTCCTATTTCTCCACATCCTTTTCAGCATGTGTTGTTTTCCTATTTTTTAATGATCACCAATCTAACTGGTGGGAGATGGTATCTCATTGTGGTTTTGATTTCCATTTCTCTAAGGTCCAGTGATGATGAGCTTTTATTCAAGTTTGTTGGCCACATAAATGTCTTCTTTTGAGAAGTATCTGTTTATATCCTTTGCCCAGTTTTCAATGCAGTTTTTTTTTTCTTGTAAATTTGTTTAATTTCCTTATGATTCTGGATATTAGCCCTTTGTCAGATGTATAGATTGCAAAAATGTTCTCCCATTCTGTAGGTTGCCTGTTCATTCTGATGATAGTTTCTTTTGCTGTGCAAAAGCTCTTTAGTTTAATTAGATCCCATTTGTCAATTTTGGCTTTTGTTGCCATTGCTTTCATGAAGACTTTGCCCATGCCTATGTCCTGAATGGTATTGTCTAGGTTTTCTTCTAGGGTTTTTATGGGTTTAGGTTTTATGTCTAAGTCTTTAATTCATTTCAAGTTAACTTTTGTATAAGGTTTAAGGAGGGGGTCCAGTTTTAGTTTTCTGCATATGGCTATCTAGTTTTCCCAACACCATTTATTAAATAGGAAATCTTTTCCCCATTGCTAGTTTTCATCAGGTTTGTCAAAGATCAGATGGTTGTAGATATTGTGGAATCATTTCTGAGGACTCTGTTCTGTTACATTGGTCTACATATCTGTTTTGGTACCAGTACCATGCTGTTTTGGTTACTGTAGCCTTGTAGTATAGTTTGAAGTCAGGTAGTGTGATGCCTCCAGCTTTGTTCTTTTTGCTTAGGATTGTCTTGGCTATACGGGCTCTTTTTTGGTTCCATATGAAATTTAAAGTAGCTTTTTCTAATTCTGTGAAGAAAATCAATGGTAAATTGATGGGGATAGCATTGAATGTATAAATTACTTTGGGCAGTATAGCCATTTTCACAATATTGGTTCTTCCTATCCATGAACATGGAATATTTCTCCATTTGTTTGTGTCCTCTGTTATTTCCTTGAGCAGTGGTTTGTAATTCTCCTTGAAGAGGTCCATCACATCTCTTGTATGTCTTATTTGTAGGTATTTTATTCTGTTTGTAATAATTGTGAATGGGAGTTCAGTCACAATTTGGCTCTCAGTTTGTCTGTTATTGGTGTATAGGAATGCCTGTGATTTTTGCACCTTGTTTTTGTATCCTGAGACTTTGCTGAAATTGCTTATCAGCTTTAAGAGATTTGGGGCTGAGACAATGGGGTTTTCTAAATATGCAATCATGTCATCTGCAAACAAAGACAATTTGACTTCCTCTCTTCCTATTTGAGTACCCTTTATTTCTTTCTCTTGCCTGAATACCCTTGCCAGAACTACCAACATTATGTTGAATAGGAGTGGTGAGAGAGGGCATCCTTGTCTTATGCCAGTTTTCAAAGGGAATGCTTCCAGCTTTTGCCCATTCACTATATTGACTGTGAGTCTGTCGTAAATAGCTCTTATTATCTTGAGATACGTCCCATCAATATCTAGTCTATTGAGAGTTTTTAGCATGAAGGGCTGTGAATTTTATTGAAGGCCTTTTCTGCATATATTGAAATAATAATGTGGTTTTTGTCATTGGTTCTGTTTATGTGATGGATTAAATTTATTGTTTTGCATATGTTGAACCAGGCTTGCATCCCAGGAATAAAGCCAATTTGATCATGGTGGAGAAAAATTTTGGATGTGCTGCTGGATTTGGTTTGGCAGTACTTTATTGAGGATTTTTGCATCGATGTTTATCAGGGATATTGTGGTTTTGATTTCCATTTCTCTAAGGTAATTCTGAAATTTTCTTTTTTTGTTGGATCTCTGCCAAGTTTTGGTATCAGGATGATGCTAGCCTCATAAAATGAATTAGTGTGGAGTACCTCATTTTCTATTGTTTAGAATAGTTTCAGAAGGAATGATACCAGCTCCTCTTTATACCTCAGGTCAAAATCGGCTGTGAGTCTGTCTGGTCCTGGGTCTTTATTTGGTTGGTAGGCTATTAATTACTGCCTCAATTTCAGAACTTGTTATTGGTCTGTTCAGGGATTTGACTTATTCCTGGTTTAGTCTTGGGAGGGTGTATGTGTCTGGGAATTTATCCATTTCTTTTAAATTTTCTAGTTTATTTGTATAGAGGTGTTTACAGTGTTCTCTGATGGTAGTTTGCATTTCTGTGGGATCAGTGGTGATATCCCCTTTATCATTTTTTTATTGTGTCTATTTGATTCTTCTTTCTTTTCTTCTTTAGTAGTCTGGCTAGTGGCCTACCTATTTTGTCAATCTTTTCAAAAAACAAACTCCTGGATTCATTGATTTTTTGAAGGGTTTTTCATGTCTCTATCTCCTTCTGTTCTGTTCTGATCTTGGTTATTTCTTGTCTTCTGCTTTTTTTTTTTTTTTAATGGATTCTTACTTTGTCCAGGCCAGAGTGCAGTGGCATGATCTTGGCTCACTACAACTTCTGCCTCCCAGGTTCAAGTGATTCTCACACCTCAGTCTCCCAAGTAGCTGGAATTACAGGTGCATGCCACCATGCCTGGCTAATTTTTGTATTTTTTGCTAGAGACGGGGTTTCACCATTTTGGCTGGGCTGGTCTTGAACTCCTGACCTCATGATCCACCCGCCTTGGCCTCCCAAAGTGCTAGGATAACAGGCGTGAGCCACCGTGCCAGCCCTCCCCAACCATTTTTTTTTTTTGAGACAGAGTCTCATTTTTCTTTAGTAGTCTCACTTTTTTTTGCTAGAGACGAGGTTTCACCATGTTGGCTGGGCTGGTGTTGAACTGTTGGCCTCAAGTGATCTACCTACCTTGGTCTCTCAAAGTGCTGGGATTACAGGAGACATCCTTTTGTTTTTTAAAGGAGCCAAAGTATAGTTTGAATATTTGGGAATGGTGGTAATCAATTTTATAAACTCTGGCTTTCGGTAAGTTTTCCACAACATGTCATTTGTACATGGTAATAAAACTTGATATACAAACTAATTTTTTCTACTTTATAATAGTAAAATACATATTTTTATTTATTATTTACACAATACAGTTTAAAAGATCTGTGTTAACTGGTTGAGATAGTCCCCAAATCTCTGATTCAGTTACATCATTAAGTGCTACCAACACCACTTGAGCTTTTAAGACACCTCTATAGAATCTGAGTATTACAGGAGACTGATTTTTATACACAACATGGAACAATTACATGTTTTATAAGTATTATCAAAAAGGTTGGACAGTAATTTGAATCATTTTTTTCTTTATTCAATGGCTAGAATAAGGGATACATAAAACCATCTGATTATCCATCATATAGGGGATTACTTCCTATTATATGAAGTATATATATTATAGGGGTAACCTATTATGCAAGAGGCTTACCTTCTCTGAGAATTGAAAAAAAAATCAGAGAAATATATCATCTGTAGTTGCATTATAGGTGGGATTATGGTATCATTTCCAAATTACACTGTTGAACTTTTAATATACCTCAAAAGGACTTAGAGGAACAGGACGTATGGAAGATAAACCTGCTCCTGTTTTCTCTTTCTCTTCAGTAATAGGGAATGGTGAGCGATCTTTTGAAAAACCTAAGGTTGTCATGCATATATGGTACCTTGCTATACGTCAAAACTTATAAATGATCCAGTGGCAAAATTATATGCCTTCCTGTAGGCAAGATTCTCAGTTTCTTCAGCATATAGGGCAGCAAAGTCCACAGCTTTTCTCCGTTCTCTTATTCCTGTTACTTTTGCTTTTCACCAGTCCTTTATTTACTTCATGTAGGGGCAGGGAATCTTAATGAGACGGGACAGGGTGTAACTTCAGGCTGTAATTTCTTAGGCAATTAGTTTAAGAGGTTGAGGCAGGAGAATAACATGCCTTTTAGTTTGCTAAAGGGCCTGATTCGTTACCCTATACATGCTTTATCTTCTGGCATACTCAGTTCTCTAAAATCTTGCCCTTAGTTAATATCAGTTTGCTGGTAGTGATTAATTTCTGTCTTTTTTGTAGATGCTTTTGAAGTTCACTCATTTTCTCAGTTCTAATAAATTATCTAGAGTGACATTTATTAAATATAGGTATTATGTAGTCTTCTCTTATATATGATTCATATATAGCAGGTACCAAATAAATGTTAAACAACTTTCTAACATTATTTAGTTTAAAAACCTGATTTATTGCATTGTATTCATTACTGTGTCTATACCTAAACACAGACATAGCTATTATAGTGAAATGAAAATCTGTACAGTTCTCAGAAAAAAAGAAGCCTGTCATCTTTGTATAGGGTTTTAATTTATAATAATAATTTCTGTTTACTGAGCATCATTAATGCTCAGACACTGTGGTTGGGACTTCCCATTCATTGCTCAATTTTGTCCTCACAACAACCTTACAAGTTAGCTATTGCTAGTATCTTTTTACAGTTGAGAAAACTGAAGCTCAGGGAAATTAGGTAAATTGCCCATATTAACAGTCATTGCAGAGCCAGGAATCCTCTGACACCAAACTGATGCTCTTTCTACTATAAAATCCTATACTAATCAAGCTAATATGTCTACTAAAAATCTATACATTAAGCCATCATTGGATTGGGCTTTAGGAAAGGATATTTGAGATAACAACATAAAACTAAAGTTCTGTATTTTAGGTAAGAATATAGTACACATCTTGAACATGGGTATAAATGTTTACATTTCAGGGAGATGATAGTATTGGCCAATGCTAGTTTTCTTCAGATCGACTTTCAACTAACTCTGACTATAAAATGAAATAGTAATTGTCATAGTGTATAATGAATATCAATTTATTTTGACAAGTCACTTATTTATTGAACTTATCAGTAAACATTCCAAGAATGAAGAATATTATTTCAGGGGAAATAGAATCATCGAACCTACCATTGTTCTGTTTCCCTTGTCTACTGCCTTTAAATGATAAAATGAAGTTTTGAAGACAGGTAGTAACAGTCCTCTAAAAAATAATCCAGGCTGTTGAATGTTAAGTAGGACGTTTATAGGGAGCTATAAAGTGGAAAAAGTCTTACATCTTGGCTGCACAGGATTTAATTATGCAGAATGCTATGAATTCAAGGAGAATGAGAGACCAGGTTTCACATAATATTGCAAGGGAACTACATTTGGAAAAGAAAGGAGTAATGAGAATCCATATGAGCTGGGGTCCGACCCCGAAGGTATAGACTATGTCAATCCATTAACATTTTTCTGATAATACTGATCTAAATTTCAATCCATATGTGGACTTTCATATATTTTCATGACACCTTTGTCAGGTTAGTACTATTTCATTTTGCAGATGAAGATACATAGTTTCATAAGAATTAAATGTCTTATTAAAGCCAAATTGGCAATGGTAGAAAAGAAACGGGAATGTATTTACTTTGAGTCTTCTAGTCACTGGATAATGATTCCTATAATATTATTTCATTGCCATATAACTCAGTTTTCTTTGTGTTCTTGAAATAGCTTATTAACAGTAGTTAATGAAGTATTACAGATATATAGGATGACAAAATTTAATGAGAGATATTATATGAGTGGAGTGAGATAGATATTTAACTGGATATTGAGAAAATATGGTTAGAGGTGTCACCTACTAGAAGATTATAGTTGAACGCCACCAGAGGAAATTTTTAGCATGGCACAAACCACTATTAGAGTGCACAGAGAAAGGTTTAGATGTAATCACTACTTGAATAACTTATTTTGTAATGTAGAAACTGCAATATATTTTAATTGATCTACAATTTCTATTCAATAATTAAAAGTAAGGTAGCTTGCTATCTGACTTAGATTTTTTTTTTTTTTTTTTGAGACAGAATCTCACTCTGTCACCCAGGCTGGAGGACAGTGGTGCGATCTTGGCTCACTGTAACCTTTGTCTCCCCGGTTCAAGTGATCTTTGTGCCTCAGCCTCATGAGTACCCGAGATTACAGGTGTGTGCCACCACACCTGGCTAATTTCTGTATTTTTGGTAGAGACGGGGTTTCGGCATGTCGGCCCGGCTGGTCTCAAACTCCCGGCCTCAAGTGGTCTGCCTGCCTTGGTTGGCCTCCATAAGTGCTGGGATTACAGGCATGAGCCACCAAGCTCAACCTGACTTGGCTTTTTTTTTTTTTTGAAAAGAACTTCTACAAAACTTTTCTTCCAATTTGAGAATATGGAGTTACCAGAATGTATCTAAGTCTGAGATTCTACTACAAGAAAGGATAAACCTCTAGGACATAGAATGTCAGAAGGATGGTAATAAAGTTAGAAGAAAGATATACAAAGACGTAGGATAAAGGAAATAATAATGAAATCCTAGACTTGATTTATTGTCATATTCTTTTAACAGTTTGTAGAGAACTGCTGGTCCTGTCTTCCAGCAACTACTGATATAGAAATGGTACACCAGTAATGAAGGAAGTTATTTTATTGACTGGATAGCCTCTTTAATCCCAAAGAAAGTGAGCTTTAAAAACGTCATGTGGTCTGACACATCTGTACAGTTGATGAAAGGAATGCCAAATGGCAATTGCCAAATAGCAATTCCAGGACAGCCAACCTCTGCTAATGATGTAACTGGCATGAGTCACTAAGGCTATTCTCTTTTCGCTGGTCCCAGTTTAATTGCTGTAAATTAAAAACTAAGGGAAGATGGAGAGGATAGTAGTTGAAATTTAGGGTGAATTAGCAGCTGGAAAAAGTTGTGTTGCCTTCTACTCCTAACCTTTGGTCTAGTTACAGGCAAGGAGGTGTTATTTGTTGGGGCTTAGGATAAAGTAATTTTTCTGTAGCTAGACCACTGATCTTATCAAATAAGGTGTTTGATATTAGTTGTTATCTTTAAAAAATGATATGCCCTGTGGTGGGCTCCTCAATGTTGTCCTAATCCCTGGAACCTGTGAATATTACCTTAAGTGATAAAAAGGATTTTGCTGATGTGATTAAGGTGAAGGATTTTAATATGGAAAGGTTATTTCAGAATGTTCATGTGGACCCAAGGTGATCAAAAAGGGGCCTTTTAAGACCAAAGTAGGAAGATCAGAGTCAGTAGCAGGAGATGTGATGATGGAAACAATAGTTTGGAGTCATGCAAGGAAGGGGCCATGAGCCAAGGAATGCAGAGAAGGCCTTCACAAACTGAAAAATGTAAGGGAACAGATTCTTTCCCAAAGGAAACATCCTTGTTGACACCTTGATTTTAGACTTGAGTTTAGGTTTCCACCCTCCAGAACTGTAAGAGAGTAAGCCTGTGGTATTTTAAGCCACTAAGTTTGTTGTAATTTATTTCATCAGCAATAGGGAAACAACACATGCCTTAAGCCCCGTTTTCTCTCCACTGCATCTAGCCTTCCTACTTTGGTCTTTGATTTTTAAACTAAACATGACTAACTAATATGACTGAACACATGGTAGACAATCAACATGTATTCATTGAGGATCTTACCAGAAAAACTAGTAAAAGATTAATTTGAAGTGACTCAATATTTACATAGAGAATATCTATATACTCAATGGACAGTTGTTGGAAAGGATTTGGAAATGCTTCAAAATTTCTGTAAAATGCTTGAATTTGTCTTGAACAGATTAAGGACCAATGTAGTTAAATTCTATGCAAAACACTATAGGTCTCCATAATTAGAAAGTGTGGGTAGTTAGTAGTCCTTAGGAAATTTGGCATTGTATGTTATTTTTCATCACTAGCAGAAGGCTATCCACATTACTGTTTGTATTACTGGAATTAACATCTAATTATAGTAAGTAGGAAGAAAGATAGTTTGGGGTGTTTGGGGATATTTGGTTACATTCACCTTCATGAACCGTATCAGTGAACAAATGTAATTAATTTAATTGCTTAAGACTCCATCATATTGATAGATATAAATAATGGACAAGAGCATATGCAGATAGGCTTGTTTAAAATAATAGCCTGTATGGCGCTCTAATAGCCTCAGAATGAGTTATATAAAGTAGTGTGTTTGTTAGTTTAGCTTGAAGGCCCTGGGGTAGGGCACATTTGTTACTAAGCGAGTAACTAAACCAAAATAATAAAATAAGACTTTTCTTAGGCTATGGTACAAAAATTGACTGTAAAAATATTACATAAGTTGTAGCTGATTAGGAATGAACAAGACATTAAAATAGAAAATACTCATTTTAATGTCTTTCTGGTATTGAAACATCTTAAAAGTGAAACTTATCATCTTGTCATTTACCAGATGGCCATTCTTTCTCCTTTTTAGAGCCTTGTTAGTGTCATATAATCCTGTAGGCTTTCAATCTTATATATTTTTCTAAACTTCACTTCCTGGCCAGGTACAGTGGAAGCTTGTGATCCCAGCACTTTGGGAGGCTGAGGCAGGCAGATCACTTGAGGTCAGGAGTTCGAGACCAGCCTGGCCAACATGACGAATCCCTGTCTCCACTAAAAATACAAAAATTAGCCAGGTGTGGTGGCATGCACCTGTAATCCCAGCTACTCGGGAGGCTGAGGCATGAGAATCACTAGAACCTGGGAGGCAGAGGTTGCAGTGAGCCAAGATCACGCTATTGCCTTCCAGCCTGGGCAACAGAGCAAGACTCCATCTCAAAAATAAAAATAAATAAAAATAAACACTTAAGTTCTTTTGTCTTTTATATTTAAACTATAATACCAAATCCTGCTAATTCCTACTTGTTAATGTCTCTGAGACTGTCCCTTTTCTGCACTCTCATTCAATTCTCTATAATTTTGTTCTTTTCATGGTTTCAGAAACTTCTATACTAACTCCTTCTTCTCTTCATGACTTGCATATTCCTATTTCATTACTCATTTCTCTTTATCATGGATGCTTTTTAGCAGACGTTTTAGTCTGATTCAATTTTCCTGAATCAAGATGTGTTCTTTCTTGGAAAGCCCTCTTTCATTTCCACTAATGCATATCTCTTTTTTCGAAAGAAGACATACACATGGCTAACAAGCATGTGAAAAAATGCTCAATGTTACTAATCATTAAAGAAATGCAAATTAAAATCTCAATGAGATACCATCTCACATCAGGCAAAATGGCTATTATTAAAAAGTAAAAGGCTGGGCACGGTGGCTCACACCTGTAATCCTAGCACTTTGGGAGGCTGAGGTGGTCAGATCACCTCAGGTCGGGAGTTCGAGACCAGCCTAATCAACATGGAGAAACCCTGTCTCTACTAAATATGCAAAATTAGCCAGGCATGGTGGTGCATGCCTGTAATCCCAGCTACTTGGGAGGCTGAGGCAGGAGAATCGCTTGAATCTGGGAAGCGGAGGTTGCGGTGAACTAAGTTCGCACCATTGGACTGTAGCCTGGGCAACAAGAGCAAAACTCCGTCAAAAAAAAAAAAAAAAAGCAGATGCTAGCAAGGTTGTGGAGAAAAGAGAACACTTATATATTGCTCGCGGGAATGTAAATTAGTTCAGCCATTGTGGAAAGCAGTTTGGTGATTTCTCAAATAACTTAAAACAGAACTGCCCTTTGACCCAACAAGCCCATTATTGGGTACATACCCAAAGGAATATAAATTATTCTACCATAACGACACATGCATGTGTATTCTCATTCTAGTACCATTCATAATAGCAAAGATACAGAATCAACCTAAATGCCCATCAATGGTAGAGTGGATAAAGAAAATGTGTTATATATACACTATGGAATACTACACAGCCATAAAAATGAACAAGACCATGTCCTTTGCAGCACAACACAGATGAAGCTGGAGACCATTAGCCTATTTGAACTAACACAAGGTCAGAAAACCAAATACTGCACACTCTCACTTATAAGTGGGAGCTAAGCCTCAAGTATAGCTAAACACAAAGAAGGGAGCAACAGACACTGGGGCCTACTGTAGGGTAGTGGGTGGGAGGAGAGTGAGGACTGAAAAACTACCTATGAGGTACTATGCTTATTACGTGGGTGACAAAAATCTGTACACCAAACCCCTGTGACATGCAATTTACCTATATAACAAACGTGCATGTGTACCCCTGACCCTAAAATAAAAGGTAAGAAAAAAAACTAATTCAAAACATTTTTTTAGGCTGGGCATGGTGACTCACGCCTGTAATCCCAGCACTTTGGGAGGCTGAGGTGGGTGGATCACTTGAAGTCAGGAGTTTGAGACCAGCCTGGCCAACAGGGTGACACCCCATCTCTACTGAAAATACAAAAATTAGCCAAGAATGGTAGTAGGCGCCTGTAATCCCAAACCCTTGGGAGTTTCAGGCAGGAGAATCGCTAGAACCTGGAAGGCCCAGTTTGTAGTGAGCCCAGATTGTGCCACTGCACTCCAGCTGGGTGACAGAGTGAGACTCCATCTCAAAAAGAAAACAAACAAACAAACAAAAACTTAAAAAATAATCTTTACTGATTAGTCTTATTCAACTTTAGTTTCTCTTTATTTGTACAGTGTTTCCTTGCAACTACTGACTCCTTGACTTGTGCTTGGTAGGTGAGGCAATGTTGGTTCATATGCACTCTGGCAGTCTTGTGAGGTGCTGGCCTCATCTCTGTCGATATCCCAGATGTGTGTAGTATCTGTTCGGTGTGCTTCACTGCAGCAGCAATCTACGCTGAAACACAAAATGATATCAAAAAATTGTGGCATATTCAGATTTACACACAGGCGAGTTTCACAGAACAAAGGTCAAAAGCCACAGCTACAGAAAATGGCATTTCGTGCATGTAATTGCTGTTTTCTAAGTTATTACCTCCTTGAAATCTGTAACAAGCCTTGTTTGTTTTGATTCTTCCACAAAACGATGCCTTACAAATAGTAGGTGCTCAGTAAGTATTGAGCTTAATTGAAACTTTATAATTAATATTTTATTAAATATTAAATCATGCAAATAACTGCTTTTAATTTTTACTATTTAAACTATTTGCAATCAGCATTTTAGTGTATGTGTATGTCTATGTGAATGTATATATTTATGTGTATGTGTGTAGCCTAACATAAGGCCTGCTACATAGTGAATGTTCAGTTAATGGCAGTTAACAACAGTAATATTTGAAAAAGATCCAATCTTTCTTTACAAATATGCATTAAAGATTTGGTGCATTGTTGCTATAAATTGTTGACTTGGTTAACTCTATGTAATCTTCTAAAATAAATTTAACAATTAGTGTTCACTAATGTATTTAGGATTAGAACAGAAATAGTTGATTGCCAGTAAGTAAATGATCTATTCCTATTTCCTGTCTTCAAGGAATACCGTTGAGTAATCAAAGTTTGCACACATGAAATAACAAAAAAATATAATTACTTCTTCCACAACGTGTGACACAAACTCTTAAGTTCTCCAGAAGTTTAGAAAAGGAAGGGATGTCAATGTTTTCAGGGTTTTTTTTTTTTTAAGTAAGTCTGCTTTTTATTTATTTTGGAATGGTGTGGAGAATCACAGCCTCCTTATCCTTACATATTTAAACTGTATACACTATTTGCAAGAATTTTGCTCTTTTTATGCAGTATAGTGCCCTCTGGTGAATGTTCATTCTGCATAACAATTCAATTTCACTGATTTATTTTGTAAAATTAGTTAACATTGTATGAAACATAACTAGAAAATAAATTCTGTTTACCCATTAGTTTCTAGAAAATAGTGACATATTGAATAAGAGAAAGACAATATTCTAGTTTACAATTAAAGGTTTTAAATGATTGTAACTTAAGCCCACACAGATTTCTTTTACTAAGCGTAAGGAAAATTTGCCTGCCTTCTTCCTGCAGTTACTTTCCTATGTGAGAAGTAGATTAAAACCTCTGTGTTTATTGCAAGTATTGCCAGTTGCTACTTTTGCATTTCTTAAAGAAAAACAGGTTTTTACTTAAACGGATACCTCAATGAAATACAACGAAGTCAAGGGCATTATTCTACAGGGGAAATCATTTCATTTGTAGGCTCAAATATCCCAGGTCAAACTGGATTGCAAATTTTTTCTCTTATTTAAATCATGAATTATCTTTTTTTTTTTCTGGTTTTAAGGAGTGAAGAGTTTAATAGGCAACAAAGAAGGAAGGAAGAAGAAAACAGCTCCCCCATACAGAGACAGGGTGGGGGGATTGAACAAAGAGAAAACCTCCTAAATCATGAATTATATTTTAACCGTTTATTAAAAACATGCTTACTTCATGAGATAGAATATACTTTTTCTGGACATAACTGAAAGTTAGCTTGTGTTTAAACTGGTTTGTAACAGTATAGTGAGTCAGGGCAAATGCCTATTTTAGTTAGATATATTTTAAGATTTTGAATGCAGACTATGACTTCAGTCCAATTCTTGACTTTTCTCAAGAAGTAAACTAAACTTCACCAAAACAAAAAGGTGAATATCCTTTTTTTAAGTTTTCTTATTGTGCTTTAAGCTCTGGGGGACATGTGCACATCCTGCAGGATTGTAGCATAGGTACACATATGCCATGGTGGTTTGCAGTCTCAGTTCCCCGCCCCCCCGAACCCAGCCCCGTTGCCTACATCAAAAAGGTGAATATCTTAAAAGAACAATAATTGCCCTTACCAATGTTTAAATTCTAGGTACTAAGAACTCCTTCAGATAGTAACAAGATAATTAACAGCAGGTTTAATCTGCTATTTGTGAATATTGTTTCTTTTAAAGATCTGATTACAGTACTTATAAAGACATTAACACATATATAAATTTATTTTTAAGTGGACATAAGTTGAAGGGAATATGTTTGAATTCTGCTAATTATTCATGTCAACTCTGCTGTTCACATCATGTTGATATTATCTTCCTTTCCCACTAGTAACTTCTATGTATATCACTTGAAACTCCCTTCTGAACTGACAGATTGATGGAAATATTTAGAATTCCATGTGACATAGAATGAAACCAGGCTAGCCCAGTTCAGCTAATTTGACTATTGAAAACTAATTAACATTGATTTGTTTGTTGCAAAAATGTCACAGCCATGGAAAACTTGGTCAAAAACAAAATGCTTATCTTATTTTGGAGAATTTAGTGCATCTTGGAAAAAATCCTGCATATTCTTCATGAAGAAACTTATATAGTGATTAAAATGTATTCTCCCTTCAAGACACAGTTAAGTAGAATAATTTGGACTGGATATTGGGGGCAAGATGGCGGACTAGATGAAGCCAGTTGGAACAGTTGCCACCGAGGGAATGAGACAAATGGCGCACTAACAGATCTTCAGAAGGAAGGCACTGAGAATGGACAGAGGGAAGACATGGAAGCTGGGCTGAAGAGGAAGGAAGCTGGAAATGCTGCACCAGGCTACTGCACACTAAGACTCATTCCTGGCCTCCAGTGAAATCAGGGGAATGAATGAATTGAACTGACAAGGAGCAATCTGCTCTTGCCATGGTCCTCTGGAATCCTGGCAGAAGGAGACTGATCCCTTGACCACCATGAACACTCGAGTAGGCAGGGAGAGCTGCTTAGAGAAGTGGTAGGGGCAGCATGCCAGCTGATGTGGAGCCCAGAGGGTTTGGCATGGGAGTCTCTGTAACAAAGCATGGTCAGAGATGGCCACCCCCTAGGCTTGACTTGTTCCCACGGGAGACATTAGCCTTAGGGGAACTCTTGGACTTGAATTCTGCAGGACAATCTTGCCCATCAGATAGGGCCAGTCTGACTTGAGCATCCTTTGGTCTGCTTGCCTTTCCTGGGGCCACATCCTGGCTATGCCTGCTTGTAGGGCAGACTTTGGTGCTCTGGGGGCTGGCATTATAGCTTCTGTGTTGGGGGACCATGACTGACTGGTGGAGAGGTCCAGCACTGGGGCCCCTATGGCTGTGCACCAGTCCCCTTGCTCCTTCCCCACATTGCAGCTTCCCCTGGGCCCACAGCAAGCCCAGCTTCTTTTTGCCAGCATGTGTATATGCAGGCAGGTTTTGGTTTGCCTGCCAGCCAGAACACCGTGCATGCCTGCACCCTGCCATGCCATGCCACAGCAGGAGTGCAGTTCACCTCCCTTTCTCTCACCAACTGCCATTGCACTTTGAGCCTTGATGGGCACAGAGCCAGCCAGCCCTGCCTCTGCCAGTGACTTGCCCTTGTGCCAACACTGTTTTAGGAGTGCAACTAGGCACAGAGAACAGTGTACCCTCCCCCGCCCTGACTGACTATGCCTGTGGTGCAGAGAAAGCACACAGACCCATGCTCACCAGTGCCCAATCCCTGTTCCAACACCACCATCAGTGTGACCTCACAAACAGCTGCCAGCAGAGTCCCCCTACAGGCCCACCAGCCACATTGCCTCCACCATTGTGGTGAATGTCTACACGGAGGTGGGCACCCTGCCACAGTCAGTGAGCATGCACTCTGCCATGCTACTGCTGCTACTGGCATGTACAAATGGGGACAGATCCCTTTCCCATCACCCTACATAATGCTTTGGCTGACACGACCCTTTGGAGTGTAGTGAGCAGTGGTCCAGGAGCACATCACTCCCCCACCCACCCCAGTGCAGTGGATTTCTAACCTCAAGGAGCCGAAGCCAGGGCCCAATACAAGTCACCTGAGTTAGAGCACCCAGTTCAGGAGTTGGGAGCTGGGTATTGGCTCCCTAAAATCTTCCAGAAATGAAGACAGTAAGCTGAATCCACCTTATACCATAATCAAACCCTCAAGGTAATCAAATAGGATAAAAGAACAAAACCCATTCAAAGGTCAGCAACTTCAAAGACTGATGGAGCATAAGTCCAGAAAGATGAAAAGAACCCATGCTCGAACCCTGACAACTCAAAAAGACAGAGTACCTTCTTTCCTCCAAATGACCATACCACCTCTCCAGTAAGGGTTCTGAACTGGGCTGAGATGGCTGAAATGACAGAAACAGAATTAACAATATGGATAAGAATGAAGATCATTGAGATGCAAGATTACACTGACACCCAATCCAAGGAAGCTAAGAATCACAATAAAATGATGTGGGAGTTGACAGACAAAACAGGAAGAAAAGAACATTAACTGATAGAACTGAAAAACACACTACAAGAATTTATTAATACAACCATTAATACAGACCAAGCCAAGGAAAGAATCTCAGAGCTGTATGATTGGCTTTCTAAAATAAGACAGGCAGACAAGAATGGAGAAATAAGAATGAAAAAGAACAAACAAAATCTCCTAGAAATATGGAATTATGTAAAGAGACCAAATGTATGACTCATTGGTGTCCCTGAAAGAGATGGGAAGAGTACAACCAACTTCGAAACCATGTTTCAGGATATCATCCATGAGAACTTAGCCAACTTAGCTAGAGAGATAGACATTCAAATTCAGGAAATGCAGAGAGCTCCAGTAAGATACTTCACAAGAAGATCATCCCTAAGACACATACTCATCAGATTCTCCAAGGTTGCAATAAAAGAAAAAATGTTAAAGGCAACTAGTTAGAAAGGCCAGGTCACCTACAAAGGGAATCCCAGCAAACTAACAGCAGACCTCTCAGCTGAAAACCAACTAGCCAGAAGAGATTGGGGACAATATTCTTAAAGAAAAGAAATTGCAACTCAGAATTTCTGGACAAACTAAGCTTCATAAGCAAAGGAGAAATAAGATCCTTGTCAGACAAACAAACGGAGAGGGAATTTGATACCAGCAGACTGCCTTACAAAAGCTCCTGAAGGAAGCACTAAACATAGAAAAGAAAGACTATTACCACCCACTGCAAAAACACACTGGAGTACACAGACCAGTGACACTATAAAGCAACTACATAAACAAGTCTGCATAATAATCAACCAATATGATGACAGGATCAAATCCACACATATGAATACCAGCCTTGAATGTAAGTGGGATAAATGCTTCAATGAAAGGGCAAAGAATGGCAAGCTGGATAAAGAATGAAGACCCAATGGTATGCTGTCTTTAAGAAACCTATTTCACATGCAATGACATGTATACCAAGTATACTTGGTAAAAGGGTTTACTATACAGATTTATAGTATCTTTAATTAGACGATTGCATTCGTAAAAAATTTTAATTACCTCAGGTAATTCTCAAAAAAGGCCTCTGAAGTTGACCCAAAATATATTATCATACTCAGATGGTACCTGAGAACGCTGATGCTTTAAAAAGTGAAATAACTTGTCTAAGTATGACAGCTAGTAAATTCCAGTGTCAGGAATTGCCTTCATCTTTTTTTCTAAAATCGACTTACTTATTTTTTAAATTGACATATAAAATTCTATGTATTTATCACGTACAACACAATGTTTTGAAGTACATATAAAATGTGGATAACAGCTAAGATATAGAAGCAACCAAATTGTTTATCAAAAGATGAACAGATTTAAAAATCGGGTACATAGCAACAATGGTATACAATTCAGCTATAAAAATATTTTTTTTGTTGTTTGTAACAACATGGGTGAATCTGGAGAACATGCCCCCATCTTCTGATTTTGATTTTTGATTGAGACCCAGGAATATGATTTTCTAACAAGCTCCTTAGGTTACGCTTCAGCAGATAGCACTTGAGGATTATTACATTTGTAAACTAAACCGGGGAGTGGAAAATAAGAATAGAGTTTGAGAGAAAAGTTATCTAAAACAGAAGTAGGTGTCTAGGGGATTGTAATGGGATCGTAGAGGACTGTAGGGTAGAGTCTGGGAAACACGGAGAAAGAGTTAAACTTCTAAGCCCTTAACCCAATTCCTGAGTTCAGAAACACGGAGCAGTGGTTGTGGTGGTGGTGGTACTGCTGTTTTTGTTGTTGTTGTTGTTGTTGTTATTTGTGTATTTAAGCCAATGTCAAATTAAGCAGCAGTGGAGCAAATTTAAGTATAAAAAGTATCAGCCCTCCCCTACTTGGACCTAATGGTGAAAATGTGCTCATAACTTCTCTGGTGAAAATCAGAATGCATACCTTGCAGGAAATAAAAACTCCAAGAGGGCAAGATCTTTGCCCGCTTTATTCATTGTTCTCTCCTCAGAACCTAGAACCATGTCTGCTACAGACTATGTGCTACAAAAATATTTATTGCATCAAATTTCCTGTGGAAAGATATGTTTTAAACGTATCCTTTGTTCTTGTTGTTAAGAAATGGTACTGTTGCTGTAATTGAAGTCTCAAAAAGCTAAGATATCAGAACATAACATAAAAGTAATAGTTGATTGGTTGCATTGCTGTTTATGGAGCTTCCATAAATACTCCCCAAGACTGGGCTGAGCACTGTTTGGAAAGGCATGATCTCAGTGGCTGTTGGGTATTTTTGAAATAGAACTGTTACTCCAGGTGTATTATACATGCAATAGACCTTTGTGGGCTGGCCTAAGGATATTACATTTAGAATGAATTGCATCAATTGACTTGCAATTTAGGAAAGTGGTAAATCAGTGTTCAGGGGATTGCTATGAAATTACCTAAAAGTTGTTTGCACCTTGGTAAGGTTTAATTTGTACTAATTTTTTGATAATACAAATTATGATCTTTAAGTATTTATTACAAGGACGTTTTATCCATCATCTGATTTATATTGAGACTCACAGCAGCAGCTCAGTCGGATGGGAGGTATTATCCCTATTTTATAGATGTTATTTGAGACGCGAGGAGTTAAAACAAGGCATATCAAATTGCTTCGATATTTGGTCTAGTTTTCTTATCTGTCTCCCTTTTGATGAGGTAAAGTCACAAGGCTGGGTTCACATCATTTAATTTCTCTGAAAATTTAAAGTACAAATATAAATTCAGAAACACTTTTCAAACTGTAGTTAAAGCAATAAATGATAAGAGTACAGTTAAAGAGAATAATTTGCTGCTTAGCACAAGTCCAACAATATAATAAAAGATAATAACTAAAAATAGTTAAAAGTAAAGAATATAATTTATAAAGCATGTTCTCGTGTCTTATTTCACTGAATTCTTGAAATAGTCTCTATTTTAAAGGTAAGGAAACTGAGTTTCACAGGAAACAAATGACTTACCCAGGGTTATATAACTGGAAAGAGTTGTTCCACTTCTATAAATCGTATTTCTCCAAGTGTGCCCAATAGAAAATGAGTTAGAATGGTGATCACTAAAAAATCAGGAGACAACAGATGCTGGAGAGGATGTGGAGAAATAGGAACACTTTTACACTTGGTAGGAGTGTAAATTAGTACAACCATTGTGGAAGACAGTGTGGCAATTCCTCAAGAACCTAGAAATAGAAATTCCATTTGACCCAGCAATCCCATTACTAGGTATATATACCCAAAGGATTATAAATCATTCTATTTTTTTAAAGACACATGCACACATATGTTCGTTGTGGCACTGTTTACAATAGCAAAGACTTGGAATCAACCCAAACGCCTATCAATGACAGATGGGATAAAGAAAATGTGGCACATATACATCATGGAATACTATGCAGTCATAAAAACGGATGACTTCATGTCTTTCATAGGGACATGGATGAATCTGGAAACCATCATTCTCAGCAAACTGACACAAGAACAGAAAATGAAACACCACATGTTCTCACTCATAAGTGGGTGTTGAACAATGAGAACACATGGACACAGGGAGGGGAGCATCACACATTGGGGCCTGTAGAAGGGTGGGGTTAGGGGAGCGTTAGTAGGGGTTGGGTAGGTTGGAGGGTTAACATTAGGAGAAATATCTAATGTAGACAACAGGGGGGTGGATGCAGCAAATCACCATAGCACGTGTATATCTATGTAACGAACCTGCACGATCTGCACATGTACCCCAGAACTTAAAGTATAGCAATAAAACAAGAAAAATAAAGAAAATAAAAGGACAAATTTTTAGGATTTTGTTACCCCTTATGATTCTGACAGAAGACAGTCATCAATCTACAAACTGTCAACAACAAACTACTGTATTTTAAAATAGAACTATTTTTGTGGATCTATAAGCAGACTGAGAAAGGGTTTATTTGGTTTTGCTAATGTCAAAAGACAAGTAATAGGTATTGGGGCTAAAGTTTTGACTTAAAACATTTATAATTGAGAATTGTCCTTGTAATGATCTGCTCACACATCCTAAAAAGGGAGAAAGATACTTATTCATGTTACAAGATAAGTAGCTTTGAGGTAAAAATTTGGATTTAACCATTTTCTATACTACAATGCTTCAGCTTGATTTTATTCTATTTTAGTTTTTAACATTTTTCATTTCCATTGCTTCATAGAGGCCCTGTAACAGTATATTTGCTTTAGGTATACTTAAAGAAAGTAAAAGCAGAAACAAAACTCATCCCAGCAGGTTAAGCCCTTCAGTCTGCCCTCCATGGTACTTTTTAAATGTGGTAGTGATATTTTATTACTCAATATTAGTATAATTTACAATCAGAAAATACTATAGTTTCTAATATAAGGTATGAATATATCATAAATTTTCTAATCACAAATAATAGTAACTTTTTTGAAACTTAACTCCTGGGCAGACAGTGTGTTTTAGAGGATTTTGAACTCTTACTAGGAAAAACATAAAAATGTAGCTTTTGTTATCATCTCATGGCCAATATAACTGTACGATTGGTTGTGTCAAGAATTGAAGATCAGGGTTCATGGATTACATTGTCAATTTTGTCATAAACTTCCTATTTGACTCTGAACATCCAACTTCACACCTTTTGTTCTTGAATTTACCTTCTGTAAAATGTGCTAATAATATTTAACTACGTTATACAGGATGTTATGAAGCTTAACTTTCCTTTTTCAAGATTCCCAAATATAAAGGACCATAAAAAATATTAGCACTACTTTATTCTGACTGGCATTTTTGTGATCAGTTTTAGCACAGTATGTATAAATAAATAGGTGAGGTATAGTCTTCTCCTTTTTTCTATTGTGTAGTTTAAGAATTTTGCATGTATCTTTCCGTTATACTTCTCATGGACTCAAAGGAACCCATGGACTTGAAGGAAGCATCTTGCACAACCCCTGACTTAAGTTGAAAAATTATATATTTTATTCATTGACCAAACATTTATTGGACACCTACATGCCAGCAATTGTATTTTGTCATGGAAGTTCCAAAAATGGTATTGTCCCTGTTTCTGCTTTTAGGGGGCTTAAAAGTATCAATCACAGGTTTCTTCAGCTGAGTCCTGCTGTTGCTTTAGGTACCATGCAGGAATGCAGGATGCTGATAGGGCCAAACAAAACGTGTCAGTTGATCATGTGTACTATTTATGATCATGTCTGCTATTTCATAGGCATAAAGCTTAAGGCACTCACTCTTAGTTTCCATTATCCATCCATTATCAAGCTTTGAGACCTTGGGCACATCGGCTATGCTCTTTTGCATCTCAGTTCTCATCTGTGATCCCTAAGACCTCGTTAGTTCTGAGTTTCAGTGGTTTCTATCTTCCAGCTATGGATATGACACTGGTTTATAAAGGCGAGGAAGTTTGTTTCTTTTGATTAGCCTCATTAGACAGTCAAGACTTGCAGAGTGTCTGGGATGAAAGCTCTCCTATCAACCCTTGAGTAAATAACATCTTTCACGGTACGTTAAAGGGAGGCGATGAGCTTGGTGATTTTGTCTAACCCACCGTAAACACAAACAAACTCTATGACCAAGTTTGTTGTCTGTGTGGATTGTATTTCCTTAAATTAGAGCAACGAACCAAACTGTACCTTACTTTGAAGTTATTGTTATGTGCAGTGATAAGTGAAGGGAAGAATGATACTTTTTATTTTTCAAACAAGGGGCTTTATGTGATTTACTGTAGCTTTGTAGTGGGCTGATTTATCTTGCTCCGGATATCCTCATTGTTTGTACTCCTGAGTCCTTGGAAAACTCACGCATAATTTCTATCCCAGTGCAGATAACACAGGCTCCCCAAAAGTTTCAAATTCGAATCTGTGTTTTTCCTTTCCTCCTTCCATGAAGTGAGTGGCAGGAGGCGTGGAGCGAGGAGCTGGCCTCGTACCACTTGTGTGTCATGGCCCAGCAACTCGATGCTTTAGGCTATTATTTCAAAATCCAATATATTCAAACTTTGGCCTCTGAGAGCAATAATAACAGTACACGGAACAATAGAGTGATAAATATAGAAATTTCATCAAGGAAAAGACTATATCCTGTCATTTTGAATCAACGTTAAGAAGATGATCTCAGCATTCACTACCTATTATGGGCTTTAGCTTTGCGCTTATGAAGAAAAAGATGATTAGAAAAGGTGACTGTGCTTCTTTCAAATATTATTGTGGCATAAAGAAATAAGTTTAATATATGCCAAGAGAGAGCTCCACTAACACTGGGATGATAATTTAATGTATGCCCCTTTTGAGCCTTGCATAATGGCTGCCATGATAGGCGGTGCAGTGCACTGAAGAATGGTTTGTTCATAGCCACCCAAAATTTGGCTGACTGGTGTAGCCCCACTGTTAAATTTTCTAGTTTTATTTTTATTTACAGAATTGGTTCATTTGTGACCATTTAAAAAAAAAGGCTCTATAAAAATGTCCATTTTGTTCAAAAGCATAATTACTATCTGCAATTTCTGAATTACATACGATGTCATGACCACAAACGTGATTTTGTATTAAAATGCATGTACTTTTGCATTTAGAATGTGTATAATTTTTGAGGGTCATTATATTCTTTTAAGAATACTAATTTAAAAACCTCCCTCGTTTAACCCTGTGAGAGTCTAATTTTATAAACATCTCAAAAAGCAACGGAATGAATTAGTAGTAACTTTATTATTGTTAGTCTATGGACTTTGGTTCTGCAAACTTCTGTTCAAGATTTCTTTGATAGCGAATTAAAAGAAAATAAAAGAAAGACAAGAAACACTGACATCAGCTCAGAAGTTTTTTGCTGACTTTTAGTTAACAAAGCTCTCAATGACTACTAGTCTTCCACCTGCAATCCAGTGTAATAAACCTTCACCGAAGAAGTCAAATTCTAGGTGAAAAAAAGTTGGAAGCCCACACTTACACCATAAAACCTTGTTTATTACAACCATCAGTCTTCTAAGATATGCCCCACAATGGGATTTGGTAAAGCCATTACAAGGTGCCGTATGAGTTCCATTTGCCTACAGTAAATAGAATGTCAGAAGTGTCAGGGGGAAATAAATATCTGGCTGGTTAAAAGGGAGCAGAGATGGTTCAAAGCATCATTGAGAGGATTGATTTATCTGGCGCGCTGTAATGACTGCAGATGTGGATCTGTTATTCTAGATGAGCAATGAATTTGATGAGCTGATAACACAGGGCCAGAGAGGCCTGGTTTTAATTACTGATGAGGAATTTATTTGTGAAGCACTGTGATTTACTGAGGGTTTGTTCTGTTATTGACAGGTGACCTTGGGGCTTTTCTTTTCTGATGAGCCACAGAAGAGAGGCTTTTAAAAGAAATAATCAAATGAAAACTGTTTTATCTGTACTTAGAATACAATGAAGTCATTTGAGATACATTGTTGGGGTTGAAGCTATGTTCTTGCTCACACAAAAAGTTTGCCTCTCTGGGTTTTTGCTTATAAATTACTGCTGATTTCTACTCTTACATATATTTATATATTTTTCCTTTTAAGCAAGTCTTATTTCTGTGACTAGATATTGGCGTGTAAGTATGCTTCTGTCGTTAATATAAACTGTTGAAGCAGAATTGGATGGAACCTTGGGATGAATGTCTAGTTTAGCTGGCTCATTAAATAACAGCTAATTTGTGTACTATGAGTTGAGAGTCAGAAGGGAAAGTATTACTCTGATATAGTTCTGTTGGTGACCAGCAGTTTCTCATTCTTATGAATGATACAGAAAACCTAAATTAAAGAAAGGAAGGTCAAAAGAAGAGCAATCATTTGTATTCATAGTTTTAACTCCCCTTCAAGTTCAGGAATTTGACAAATGACAAATTTTGGATATTCGTAGTGCTATTTGTACACCCTTTATCTTGGCAAAATAGGGTTGGTCTGGCAATCCTATGTATTTTCTTTTAAATTTAAATTTGCTACTTTGAGGCTTTCATCTAAAATATAAATTCAAAAGTGTGAGCTCCAAAGCGTTACTTGCCTATTTTATTTCAACTAGCAGTTTACAGAAGTGATTGAGACTTCTGTGGCAAACAGTAATTTCTGTATGTGTACTCTGTTAGAGTTGTTTGTAAAAAGCATTGAACCAGTTCATTTTATAGAGAGTTTATTGTTTGCCAGGTATTTAAAAAGGCACAAAAGAAAGAATACATCTGGACTTCAAAAGTTAGTAGAGAAGATCTGAATTGCATTGAATGGTATTTATGTGTGTAAACTACTGTCGTTCCTCTGGGGAGTCAAGGATCAAGTCAGTGGGAGCTAGTCAACAAATAATCTTTTGCAATCTTTGTATCTTACTGCATTTCTTTATTTTGCTTTAATTTTTTAAGAGTTAATAGGCAGTGGCACTACAGTTTTTGCGAGGATTGCAGTGTTTTCTGCAAAATTACTATACAATCCAGAATGTTGCAAATCTTTGCATATATAAACAAACGTGAGATTGCTTTGTCTGGATTCGTATGCAAGTAACAACTAATTAAACCATTTTACTTATAGTGTTATTTTATTAACTAATATTCTGAATGTTTTGGACTGAGGAATTTTTATGAATCATGAAAAGCGTGACTACTTTAGAATGAATTTATTACCTAACAAGTACTCTAAATTGTATTATAACATGTGCCTAATGTATGTGTTCATGCAATTATGACACTTTTTGATTTATCAAACCAGGTTGATTGGAATATCTTTAAAATTGAAGTTTAGTAGAGTTCAAATAATAATTCCAGAAGAATTTGCCTGCCTTTTTGTCTGTATTGTGGTTTTATATTTTTATTGGGGAGACATAGTTTTTCCTTCTTGCATTTTTCTATTGTGAATTTACCACTATAAACTATGTATACATTTTTATATTGTCTCATTAACTAGGAGATTCACTTCTCATCTTACTAATTTTGGATAGGTTAAGTTCCACTAAACAAATATCAAGTGCGTGTTTTAAGGCAATGTGTTCTAAATACTACGAAGCTCAAGCACATTAGTTAAAGGATCAAATGGTTAAAATTAGTTTTTTTTTTTAACTGCAGCTTTTACCCAGGAGACACAAAAGTCATGCCTTCCTTGAAGCATGTGACTTACTTCCACCATAGAATAAATTTTATCTGCCTTTACATACACTCTTTAAACTCTTCAGTGCAGTATTCTATTAGCACTCTATTAGTCTCCAAAGAAAATAGCAGTATTTAAACTCTCCTACCAGTATTACATTAGTACTTATTAGTCTCCAATGAAGATATAAATAAATGACATAAATTTTATTTACTGTGATGAGACCGAGGAATCAGAATTAAATACTTTTTAAAAGCAGCAAACCACACTGCCATGTATGTACCTATGCAACAATCTTGCATCTTCTTCACATGTACCCCAAAACCTAAAATGCAATAAAATATATTAAAAAAAAAGAAAAAAAATTAAAAAATAAGGTTGACCCCAGAAGGGAATGAGCATAATCAAGGGCCCAGCCTGGACAAAGGAATAGAGGAAGCATAGGCCCTTGCCTATGAACTGTGTATACAATGTGGTATTTAATGAACATATCAGAATTTATTTATTCAAACCAGCTATTTAGAGACAAATATTTCTCAATAATATTGCTTCTGCTCATAACATTTTTGAGTCATCCATTTTTGGAATTATTTTCTAATTATTTGGTTCATCTTTCTAAATATAGTCAGTGGTCAGTGGTGGCAGTCCTTGTCCTTTAGGATGGAGTATTTTTCATTATAGCATCATAAAATGTAGATATTAGTGAAAAGCTGGCAAATGTAAATTGTCTATTTTTAAGTCTCGTTTTCCTTGACCTTTCTGCAACCTTTGAAAAGATTGACATTCTTTCCTTCCTTGACAATATAATTTTTTTCCCTCTTTGATTTATTTTCATTTGTTGGGCCCATTGTACCCCCATAGCTAAGAAATAATAAAATTCTGTTCTTGGCTCTCTGTTCTTCTACTTCTATATTCACTGCCATGAAGAGTTCATGACTTTAATTACTACCTCATCAGAAATGATCCACAAACTTCAGAAACGATAGCTTCTCTTCTTTCCTGTCTTAAAATGCCAGCTGCCTTCAGTAGCATCTACTTCATGTATCCCAAACTGAACTCAGAATTCCCATCTCTAAATCAGCCTTCATAAACTATTCATATTAATATTAACTGCTTATATAATATACATATATATTCTTCAGAATTGTGTATGGCATCTTTATGTTTCCAACTGAAGAATCTTATGGTTCTCATTCATACTTTATGACTTTTGCCTTCATTTGCAATCATTTACCCAATGTAACCCAAACTTTCCTTTTCAACACTTTTCCCCGAATTTTCCTCTTTTTATTCCCCTTCCTTATTTTCCATTTCTTGTCAACTCAAACATACCACACCTATAATGCTTTAGTAGCTTTCTGAGTGTTTCAGTTTCTTCTTCTTCTGGTTTATCCTTCATATTGCTTCTGGGACACTCATTTTCTTTTTGAAGTTGTGTGACATGATGTTATTCTCCTTACGAATCCTCAGTAAATCCTTAAAAGACTCTTTAGTTGCCCTTAGTATCAATTTGAACTTCTGAGCCAAGCATTCAGCGTTTTCATTTGATTGGTTATCTTATGTCTATAAAACTTTATCTGACCTTCAGAGTTTTAATTTGCACATCTTCAGTTGTCACCAATGGGCATATGACTCACACATTAGTATTTTCAGTTTGATGTGATAGAAGGCTGAAACTAGTAAATCAAGTTGCTTGACTTGGCTTCTATTCAAGTGAGTGAGTGTGAGTCAGAGATCTCTACAGTGCATGCAGATGACACTTAAATATTGATAGAATTAAATTAATGGCTTAAACAGTGTTCGATCATTATATCACCATTTAAGAGTAGCTGTCTTTATTTTCCTAGATGAACATTTATATCACAGGTATAGCATATCCAGACAATTTTTTGATATTAGTTCTAGACACCTTTTTATTGTCTGTGCATGATTCAAAATAAAGAAAATTTAGCATCTTTAATAGCTGTAACCATTGGGGCTCACAATGAAAAACCTGATGGTTCCGCATGTTCTCACTCATAGGTGGCTGTTGAACAATGAGAACGCATGGACACAGGGAGGGGAGCATCGCACACTGGGGTCTGTTGAGGGGGCTAGGGGAGAGACAGTGGGGGGGTGGGGAGGTTGGAGAGGGATAACATGGGGAGAAATGCCAGATATAGGTAATGGGGGGATGGAGGCAGCAAACCACATTGCCATGTATATACCTATGCAACAATCCTGCATGATCTGCACATGTACCCCAGAACCTAAAGTACAATAGAAAAGAAAAAAAGAAAAGAAAAGCCTGGTGGTTGAACTGAATGTTCTTGCATCTGTTTAGCTGTTCAAAGTAAAAGTAAATACACAGTCATTTGGCATTTGTATCATGTACCAGATGAAGGGAGAAAGACCTAAACCTATTATATCAAGCATGGAGTATATTTTATTCAAGTCATTAACATTCTAAAAAACAAGGTTGATATTAAATGATGGAGAAACTATTTGTGATGTCAGGATTGGTATAAGGTATAGAGGGTAAGATAGTTTTATTTCTCTCTTCCCTTTCTCTGCCTTATTCTTATCTTGTTCCTTCCCAGTACACCTGTAATCACATTGACTATTTTTTTTTAATTGGAGATATTTCTTTTTTTCCCTCTCTCCACACTTTTTTGGAAATAAGTTACCATATATTACTTAGAATGGCTGAAGTTTCCTTGGTATCCTCCTTGGGAATAGTTTGCTAGGTGAAACAAAAAGTAGTAGATTGAATAGGCATTATTTTAAGAAAATGATGGAAGAGATAATTCATTTTCGTTTTCGCCATAGCTCGTCATACATAAGCAATGAGTGTACTATCCTATATTGCATAATATACATAGAATTTTATAAAATTGAGGTTCTTTTTGAATAGGTAATGTATGCATATGTCAAGAAACATTACAAAAGGGCATGACATACAAAGGAAACCTTCCTTCCATTGACCTACCAGTTAGCCAGTTTCCTTTGATTGAGGTTACATGTGTTTGAGGTTGTGTCACTTCAGTTCTGAGCACCTGTCTTTTTCTAATTAACTGACTAGCCTGAAAATAGATGGGTTAGAGTACAAGCACAAGTGCTAGGGTCTTGCCTTCTTGACACAGGTGAGGGAAATTCTGCTATTTGCAGTAACTAGATAAGGGCAAAGATAGAGCATGACCCAAATTTCTACAAAAAAGTAGGTTGACATATGTTAGATAGACTCAAAACCTTTTTTTAAGACAATTGTAAATGAGCTACAGCTGATTATTAAAGCAGTCCCTCTTAGCAACTTTGTTAGCAGTTCTCAGGTATGGCTATATGGATCTGCATTATATACATTAAAATCTTTCATTATGTTCAGTGAGTATTTCTTATATTCCCAAATGAGCAAATCTATATATACTTATCAAACTCTAAATTAAATATACTAATAAATAATCCATCAATAAGTTTTTTTTAGGCATGATGGCAACCACTGTTATATATATTATTGATCTCAAATTTGATACAATATTTGATACAATATTTAGTTGAGCACGTATGGACAGACTGTGACTGCCAGATATTTGCATGGAGATACGTTTTTGGGAAATATCAATATAAACAAAAGTTTCATATTTGAGAGACAAATGTTTTTTATGGATACCTGTTTGATAGTTTGTATTTGTGATGACAGTTATTAATTGAATGCTGAATTCAACAAATTCTGCCCCAGAGACTTTTTAGGAGGAATTTGGAAAAATTTATATCGTTGAATTAAGAGGAAGATACCACAATTATATAGAAGACTTATAAACATTGAAAAGAAACAGGAGGCCAGGTGCGGTGGCTCATGCCTGTAATCCCAGCACTTTGGGAGGCTGAGGCAGGCAGATCCCTCAAGGCCAGGAGTTGGATACTAGCCTGGCCAACATAGAGAAACCTGCCTCTAAAAATACAAAAAAATAGCTAGGCGTGGTGGCGCGCACCTATAATCCCAGCTAATTGGGAGGCTGAGGCAGGAGAATCACTTGAACCTGGGAGGTGGAGGTTGCAGGGAGCTGAGATAGTGCCACTGCACTCCAGCCTGGGTGACAGAGTGAGACTTCATCAAAAAGAAAAACAAAGAAAGCAGGAAAGCAAGCAAGCAAAACAAAGAAAACAGGAGTATAATAACTATATAGGGAATCATTTTTTCCAATATGGCATTGAAATACCAAACTTTACCTTCCAATAATCATAATAAAAGAATCGTAGAATAAAACAAAAAGTACAGAAGTAGTTAAAATGAAATAGATATAGCAAGTAAAATGCTGTATCATCTGTTATAAACATCCTATTTGAAGAAAAATAGGTTGACTTGCAAATTACTGCACTCCATTCTACTTTCTATTCTTAACCTAATAGGAAAATGATTACGCATCAGGACATCTATTTATGAAATAAAACAATGACCTGTTAAGGAAGTAATGAGCATGCTGTAAATTTATTATTAATAAAACTATGGAAAATGTCACTTATCACATCTAAATGTTTACTATGATAACTTCAGACAGTGATAAGTAGGAAATGAAAGGTTGATTTATTTGAGTAGTATACTAGAATTTCAGGGAACATAGCAATACACATACAAAATATATAAATGGTTGGTTAAGTGAATAATCTAATCTGGCAGTGAAATACGGGCCTGGATTTGAGAGGGACAGAGAAAGAATTAAAACTATGAACATAGAAATATTGAGATAATTGGTATGTGTATAACTGATAAGAAAGAAATACTAGTACTTAAGAAAAAAACAAACATTTTATCATTAATAACATTATAAAAGAAATCAGGTATATGATGACAGTAGAATCATGTAGCAAGCTTAAGAAACAGATTAGAAATTGTAAGGAGAGTGAATAAGGATAACAAATGCTATGTAATGAAAACTTTGAGGTTACATATCCGCAGAATGGGGTCTGATGGTTACAAAAGGCCTGCAATTAGAGCAGCTCTATTATATGTTGGGCTTGCAGGTAGGGTTGCTTAAACGTCTCCTCTCCTGCCTTGCACTTGCTCTATCTTTGTCACTCATTCTGTTTATTTTAGTCCAATTCCCTCATTTTACAGATGAGTAAAACGCAAAAAAGAAGGCTAGTGATTGACCAAGGTCTCACGGTTAGTATAAGGAATAGGCCTGAACATCATACTGTATATTACAGCTACGATAGTGTGTAAAGCAAAGAAACCAAGAAGGGTATATGAGTTTTTTGTACCTCAAGCTTATTTAAATTTGAAAAGTTACTTGATTGAAGTTTTCTTTGATAATTTTATTTAAAAGGTTTATTAATATACATTTTCCATGTTATATAATTGTTTTGTATTACCTTTAGTGATTATTATTTAAATAGTCTCCTCAAAAATAACTATTAAATTACCTATTAATTTCTCCTCAATAGTGATAAAATTTATATCTAAAATTTGTCATCAGAAGCAGGTCTTCTCATTACTGACAATCAGTGAAATTCTACTGTATCGATTGACTTTTAGGTAACTGTTATTAGCACTATCACATTTATTGTGTGGTGTAATGCTTTCTGATTATTCTGTATATTAAAGTGTAATGGTTGTCGGTAAAACTCATGTATAATTACATGAATTTTAAAGAACCATAAAGCACAATTCTGTGGATCACAAACTGAAGTTTGTGAAACTTTGAAGTTCTTAAGGGCTTCCACTGTCCCAAACCCCACTTTCTTTTTTTCTTTTTCTGATTTCCCATTGAGATCTGCACATTATATAAGTTGAGATTTTAATAAGGACAACTGATTTTTATATTGTTTGTATTCTACAATTTACAGCTTAAAATCCAATTTTATTAATAATAATCAATGTTTATGCTTAAAGGGAATACTTCCACAGCTCCACCAATCCTGAATCCTTACCCCTGAGTTATAATTACTGGAAATGTGATAGGAGAATAATTAAAGAAATACACAAAGGGTTGATCTTCTCATTTCTTCTTTGATATCCTAATAAAGCCTAGGAAATAGTTTGAATGTCCACCAAATACAAATGATAGAAGATGTCTGATCCATTTTTATGGCTTTCCTTTTAATTCATGATTTTAGTAATAAATGGTACTATGACTACTAAATGTTAACTTTCTAATGAAACTTGTATACAAACTCAGAATATGAGTTGATGCATTTAGAATATTAAGTCTGTATTTATGCATTACCATTAAATGCTAACATGTCATAGGAAATAGATTCTCTTGATATCAATTGCCCAGAAGAGGTTTATGGTCTCTAGGGTATTTTCCATGTAATTTTTTTTTCTATTATGTTGGTTTAGTGCAAAAAGACTGTGACCAAACCGCTTTTAAAAAACTTTTATTTTAGGTTCAGGGGTACATGTGAAGGTTTGTTACACAGGTAAACGTGTCATGGGGGTTTATCATACAGATTATTTCATCAGCTAGGTATTAAGCCCAGTACCCATAGTTATCTTTTCTGCTCCTCTCCTTCCTCCCACCCTCCACTGTCAAGTAGACCCCAGTGTGTCTTTTTCCCTTCTTTGTATGAACAATGCTTTTAAATAATAATGGTTGATAAGTTGAAACATGAATTATGGAAATAATTATCTATTTTAACAACATTATATTATATATAATGTAATAAAGCTGTGTATATGTACATTGAAAATATTTGCTCACATTACATAGGTTGTCTTTTTACTCTGTTGATTGTTTCCTTTGATGGGCAAAAGCTTTTTAGTTTACATATATGAGTATATGTATATAAACAGCTTTATTGAGGTGTAATTGTTATACAAAAATTGGACATATTTAATATGTACAATTTGATGGATTTAAATACATGTACCCATGAAACCATCACCGCAATCAAGATGATAAATTTAGCCATCACCTCCAAAACTTTTCTCCTGACCAGGCACCGTGGCTCACACCTGTAATCCCAGCACTTTGGGAGGCCAAGTAGATTGGGATCATTTGAGGTCAGGAGTTCCAGATCAGCCTGACCAATATGGTGAAACTCTGTCTCTACTAAAAATACCAAAAAAATTAGCCAGGCATGGTGACGCATGCCTGTAGTCCCAACTACTCGGGAGGCTGAGGCAGGAGAATCGCTTGAGCCCAGGAGGTGAAGGTTGCAGTGAGCCAAGATTGCGCCATTACACTCCAGCCTGGGTGACAAAGTGAGGCTCTGTCTCACAAAAAAAAAACAAAAAACAAAAAACGTTTTCACCTGCCCCTTTGTTATGCATGTGTGCATGTGTGTTAAGAACACCTCACATGATATCTACAGTCTACATTTTTAAGTGTATAATGCATTATATGTTTAGTATAGGCACTATGTGGTGCAGCAGGTTGCTGGAATATATTCATCATGCATAACTGAAACTTTATGGCTTTGGAATAATTCCCATTTCCCACTTCCCTGAAACCTTGGCAACCACCATCCTACTCTCTGATTCTATGAACTTTTCTATTTTAGATAACTCATATAAGTGAAATTATGCAGGATTTTCCCTATGATTGGCTTATTTTACTTAGCATAATGTCCTTCAGATTTATCTGTGTTGTAACAAATGGCAGAATTTCCTTCTGTATACCACATTTTCTTTATCCATTTAGACATCAAAGAATATTTGGGTTGTCTTCATGTTTTGGCTGTTGTGAATAATACTGCTATGCACCTGGGAGTGCAGATATATTTTCAAGATGCTGATTTCAATTTTTTGAGTATATATACAGAAGTGATTATTGAATCATGTGGAAGTACTGTTTTTAATTTTTTGAGGAACCTCCATAACTGTTTTCCACAGTAGCTGTACCATTTTACATATCTATTATAGTGTATAAGAATTTCAATTTCTTCACATCCTTGCCAATGCTTGTTATCTTTTATGCAAATTAATAGCCATCCTAACAGGTGTGATGTGATATCTAATTGTGGTTTTGATTTGCATTTCCCTGATGATTAGTGATGTTGAGCACCTTTTTATATTTTCTCCCTTTCTGTAGGTTATCTTTTCACTCTGGTGATTTTTCTTTTGCTGTGGCAACGCTTTTTAGTTTGAGGTAGTTCTGCTTGTCTGTTTTTGCTTTTGTCGCCTGTGCTTTTAGTGTTATTTTCAGGAGATCATTGCCAAGACCAATTTCATGAAACTTTTTCTTTACATTTTCGTCTATGAGCTTTACAGCTTTAAGTCTTTTGTTTAAGTCTTTAATCCATTTTGATTTGATTTTTGTATATGATGTAAAATAAGAGTACAGCTTCATTCTTTTATATGTGGTTTTTCAGTTTTCCCAACATTATTTATTGAAGAGACTATCTTTTCCCTACTGTGTATTCTGAAAACTCTTGTTGAAGATCATCTAAACATATATACATGGGTTTAATTCTGAGCTCTCTAGCTTGTTTTGTCTCTATCTCTGTCTTTATGCCAGTGCCATCCTGTTTTAATTATCATAGCTTTGTAACATATTTTGAAATCAGGAAATGTGAGGCTATCAGCTTTGTTCTTTTTTTCTCAAGATTGCTTTGGCATCTGTAAAAATGCCACTGGGATTTTGATGGGTATAACATTAAATCTCTCAGAAATTGAATTTATGATCCCTGCCATCCAACAGTTAGTATATTTATATTTATTTTTAGTAACATAAATAGTCAGCTGTAGCAATAGTAAATCCATAATGTGAGACACATTCGTCTTCTAGGGCTGCCATAACAAAGCACCACAGATGGGGTGTCATAAACAAATAGAAATTAATTTTCTCACAGTTCTGGAGGCTGGAAGTCCAAGGTCAAGGTATTGGCAGGTTTAATTTTTACTGAGGCCTTTCTCCTTAGCTTGTAGATGGCTGCCTTCTTGTTGTATAGTCACATGGCTTTTCCTCTGTGTGTATATGCTGGGAGAGAAAGAGAGAGATCTCTTGTGTCTCTCCCTTTTAATAAGGACAACAATCATTTTGGGTTACAGCCACCATTCTTATGACTTTGTTTAACCTTAGTTACCTCTTTAAAGGCTCTATTTCCAAATATAGTCACATTAGGGGTTATAGTTTCAACATATAAATTTTTGGGGGACAAAATTTAGTCCATAATGCCAGGTAAACTCTTAAGATACAATTCCTGTACATGAAAATAATAGAAATGCATTAAATTGAATTAAAATATATGAAGAGGAGTCTATCAATCCACTGAAATATTAGCAGGATGGGTTTTCTCTGGAAAGTATTGCTTTAGATTTTGACAGGCTGCAATAATGGATCAGTTCTAGAAGATGGTCTGAGCTGCATAAAGGTAAGGATCTGCGCATGTATTCAAGACACCATTTTAGAAGTACAGAATGGGCAAGATCTAGCTTAAAAGAAGGACATGAGCAAATAACCTAAGAGCTAAGAATACAAGGCAGGGATCAAGGTAGGTATTAGGTAGTAGCAAGTAGATTCCTTTGGGAATTGGGTACAAAACAAATATATTGGGACTAGATATTAAGAGTTCTGCGGCATGGGGTCAGTTATTGGGTGGGAGGACTTAGGCATTCAGGGACAACAGTAAGTCTAGAACTAGTACTGGGAAAGGATATCTGGCACTAAAATGGTGGTTGAGGGACCCTCAAAATGTAGACTTAATTCCATAACTTACACTAAAAGGAAGCCTAATGAAGAAAATGCAACACTAGGAAATGGGACATAAAGTAGGCTACTTAACTGAGAGAGCTGAATCAAGGAAAGTAGCCACCAACCAGGAGAGCCTGGGAAGGAGGAGAAAAGTGTGAGAAAGTGGCTTGAAAGAAAGAAGGGAAATTACATCAGCCTTGTATAAAGGGAGTCCAGTTAGTAAGGGCCAATGTTGAAAATGACAAACAGAAGAAGAAAATACTTCAAAATGTAAATTAAAAAGTAGTATGTGTGAAAGCAGGGAAAAAAGTGTAATATCTAGGGAAGAAGGTACAAACATTGGGTTACGATGCAATGTAAACTTGCCTCAAAACCAAAAAACCAAATACGTACAGCTTCTGCTTACAAAGTGAAGGGCATTTCCAAATACGCATGCTATTAAATGACTATAATGTAAATCATGGATGAGTTAGTAATTCATTGGTTTGTAAACAGTAAGAGCTCACTAATACCTAACTGCTATTCAATTATAGGCCTCTGTGTTACTGCTACTTATCCTGTCCATTATAAGAAATTGAAGTATAAGCACATTACAAGCTTTGTATGTTTCATATGTAATAAAATGCCTTTACTAAAGAATACTGCTTCCTTTGACATCAAACCTCAAAAAGATAAGTTTTCTTTTATACATACAGATTGTGAGTTTTCTTGGTGACTTTAAATTTTAGCATTATGCCCCTTTTGTTCAATCTCCTATATTTACATGATGTTCCAGTAATATGTTCCACTCCTTGAACATAGGGATACTCTGAATTTTTATGACTATCAATAATCTCGCATAATTATGTATATTATGTAAGTAAACATATAGCATTTTGTATGTATATAATGAACATCCTTTTTTCTCTTCGTAATTCATTTGGTGCTATATTAAACAAAACCCTCTTTCTTATACCAGAAAATAGAATTGGGAGATGTCTTCATGATGACGAGCTTATCATTAGCTCATAGATCATCCTGACAACTTCCATTTTCAAGAAAAGGTCCAAACCAAAAGGAACATCACAGTTTGTCTCCCTGACAAAGGAACAGAGATAGATCTGAGCTTTAAGGAGAAACAGCTGTTTGCTGTTCATTTGACTGTTGGGGTTGTGGTTATTGTCTGTTGTGTACACATCCTAAAGCATTGAATGTTCTACTGATAATCTCCTTTTTAGGTGCCGACCATCTCTTGAGAAGTAGAGTCTTGGTGTATAGCTTTTACGTCTTAGTGACATGGAAAGGTGATTCCTGATTTATCAAAGAGGGTTCTCTTTGAAATTCTAGTTTCATAAATTTCTACATCAGTCTCTTCTCCATTTTTCGAATGTCATTTCTGTTTTGTCTCTGGGGCTATTGATCTGGTCTTTGCCCTTTCCGGCAGAAAGGAAAGCTGCCATTAAAAAATAATGTGAGTTTCTAAGTTTTTTTTTTTTACTTGGAAATTCAAAATGGGAGGAGATATGCATATTTATCTAGAAATTAGTGCAACCTGAAGATGTTATTTAAGAACATGTGTTTTTGTGAAGCTTTGGTCATATGTTCTAAAAAACAAATATATTTAGGAGTATCATGGGATTTTATTTGATTCTTGTGCCTGTATTGTGTCTCCACTATCTCTCAGCTAAAAAGCATGTTCCACATTATCTGATAGTTAACACTGATGCATGTGCATATTGTCACTTATTAATCACAAGCCCACACCTTTCACACTGAATTGTAACAATGTCAGTAGATAACCCAAATTGCTTAAAAATTTCAGAGTAAGATTAATAGCCATCCTTATTCTTTTATTTGGAATGGCTGCCAATAAATTAGTGAGGTGGCATGACAGTTTTTTTTGGAAACTAGGATTGTTCTTATATTTTATTGGGAGGTAAAATTTGTATATATATTTCAGAAAACGTTTATAAAGAGGAAGGAATTTTATCAAATGCTGAGAACAGGATTTTTAAAACTAGTTCATCATTCTTTTAATACTATTCCTGAAATGACTACTTAACACGCAGCCATTTACACAGCTTAAGAATAGGAAAATGCATGATCATCAAGAAAGCCTATAGCGTTTCCCTATTATTGGCATCACAAATGATGTGTTTACTCAACAGAGCTGCTTTGTTGTTTCTAATGCAACCCCTGCTCCATTTTTTCCCCATAATACTTGGAGAGTCCATTCCTAGCTTTAGCAGTAGTCTTCAGTGAGCTTCTAAATGCTTGGTTAGAGCTGGCAATACTGACAGGAAATGGAAATGCTTCTTGTTCAGAAAGACAGAGATAACTTGCTTTTCATTTCTTTGTGAACCTTGGCATTAATATTTTTTATTAAAATTATTTTGCATGTACTCAATTAAAATTTCATGAACACTCTAAAATGAGAGCTAACTTGTATTTCCAAATATGCTGATCACTTGCGTTGAGGAGTTAAGTGAACTTAGATATATCATTCCAGATTCATGTTTCACTACATAATTTTGTTGAAATTTTGTTTTAATTCAAATTAATAAAATACTCGTTCTCTACCATTACCACATTTGGAATGTAGGAGTTTATATTTTTAAAATTCTTGATCCAGCTTATTTTCATGACACTGGTAATTAGTGGCTTAGGATGTTTTTATTTCAGATTTAGCCTGGGAATTACCTAGTTTTAGAATTTACCGAAGAGATTCACCCCTGTTAATTCTTTCTTGCATAAAGGGTCTCAAAATGTGACACAAAATTCTTCTTAGTGGCTATTATTTTGAAGTTGTTGAAAGTGGATCTGAAATGTGATTATCTTTTGCTTCACAAGTTTTCTCCTTTAAAAAGGATCTATAGCTACAAAGTAGCTTAATTTGTCACAAAACATATGAAAGGAATAGGGAGGGAGTGTTGGGACCCATCTTGACAACAATAGCCTGTAATAGTCCTCTGCAAGTTTTCATTCCAGGCTAATGACTGACGAAATTGTTCTGGGTAGTTAAAAAGAAAGGAAATGTATTAAAGAATATGAAGTAGAGCAAGCAGAATGGGCCATTGCTTTTCTTTGAAGGCACAATAGCCATGCTCTGTCTTTTTTTGTTACTCATATCTATGTGGCAGATATTTAAAGCCAGGGTTTTGAATGCCGTAATGGCTGAATGAAGGCTATAAATTCAGAGCTTTGGTGCAGAATTCTACGGGTAGCAGATACTAGAAGGATGCCAAAGATTTGGATTCTCAAATTATTTTAATTGATGAATATTCATAGTTGAAGAAAGGAGAAAGCACAATTCTTATCTCTGAGAAACATCATACTAGAAGTGAAATAACAAATGTTCTACTAAAAAGTACACTTATTGAACACAGACATAAGAAGGAAAAGCATTGTGAAAGTCAAAACAAGTATTTCTTTCAAGACTGTTCAAAAGTTTTTCTGAGAACGCTATAAAAATGAAGGCAGTTTTGAATGTATAAAAAAGTCTAATGATTGTCTATAATTCAGTTTTAAAAAGTATTCATCTATGTGATTGTCTCTTCTTTCAGTGAACAAAAAAAGGACTTTTAAATGTCTGGAAGCTTGCAGCTATCAATGCAAAAGTTTCATGAGTTAGTATAATGTAGTAGAAAAATTACCTTTTTTTTTTTTTTTTTAAGACAGAGTCTTGCTCTGTTGCCAGGCGCCAGGCTGGAGTGCAGTGGCACGATCTCGGCTCATTGCAGCCTCTGCCTCCTGGGTTCAAGCAATTCTCCTGCCTCAGCCTCCCGAGTAGCTGGGACTACAGGCATGCACCACCACGCCCAGCTAATTTCTGTATTTTAGTAGAGACGGGGTTTCACCATGTTGGTCAGGATAGTCTTGATCTCTTGACCTCGTGATCCGCCAGCCTTGGCCTCCCAAAGTGCTGGGATTACAGGCGTGACCACCATGCCCGGCAAATGTACGTGGTTTTATAGTGTTGTCACACAGCTGAAAAAATAGTGTCAATATCAGGTTAGGATCACATTTATCTCAGAAAAAATAACATGAGTATTTATTCTGTCAACACAGGAGATGAGCTGTATGATAAGGGGAAATTATACTCTCTGATCTATCCTTCTCTTATGGAAGTAACTGGAGATTAAAGTCTCCGTCTGGAGTTGCATTACTTTTATACAGTTTTTATTTAAGGTAATTTTTGCAAGACAAAAATACGAACAAAAAAGGTCAAAATTTCTTTACAAAATCACAAGTGCGTTTGGTATTCTGCATTTTTTCTTTCTGCTATGATATGTAGTACAAACAAAGAAAAGCCAAGTATTCCAAGTTAAGAAGTTGTATCGTATCTATGGATACCATATGCTTCTAATATGTCTTTATCATCTTGTGGGGGGGG